>VUQG01001741.1:14414-26730 GCA_015106755.1 Etia nguti | reverse complement strand
TGGGAGATGGGTGGTCTCGTAGGGTGTCTTGCATTGAAATCTGCTGCAATGACCCGGTTACTGCATTCACCAGATATCAACACAATTTCGATCCGCTCCTCACGTGTTAACCTTTCGACATGTCAATGGCTGTGAACAAAGAGAAACTTGTAAATAACTCATGAAAGAATAAAGTTACGTTGAAACCAAGCACACCATTGTTTTTCTTGTGACATTACCAATAAGTTTGATGTGTCACATGGCCCTCTTCCTATTGAAAAAACAAAAGTTGTATCCAAGATGGCCGACTTCTAAATGGCCACCATGGTCAGCACCCATCTTGAGGAGTTTGCCCCCTCACATATACTAATGTGCCACAAACAGGACTTTAATATCACCAACCATTCCCATGTTATTACGGTGTATCCATATAAATGGCCCACCCTGTACAGGACAGTAGCGATGCACCTGGTTATCTGGTTAGCGTGATGGCGCTCGTTGTCACTTTTATATATTCAATTCCCAGAGTTGTTCCTTTGCTGTAAATAGCATTTGTCACACAGGGCTGCAAAGTTAATCGAGTTTTAATCTCGATCATGATTTTGGCCTGCCTCAATTAAATGAGCACGACCAAGCAGTATTTGAAAAGCAAGCCATGCTATTTAAAACACAAAGCAAATCAAGCGCTCTCTAAATTCACACTTGACCACATGTCTGAATGTTCCAATCACAGCTGTTCCCGGCAAAGGACTACTCCGGTAACACCAAATCACAGGTTTCAAACACAAGGCCCAGGGGCCAGAATCAGCCCAGCAATGACTCCAATCTGGCCCACTAGACAGCTTTGGAAAATAAGAAGGAGGGCATAACGTTTGGACTTTTAACTGTATTTTAATTAAGTTTTGCAGCTTCTTCTATTGATAAAGACCTCCCCTATGGCCACTCATCCTACGACAAAGTAATTAAGTAATAAATAAAATATTAAATGACAGAAAAGTTCCTGTTTGTTTATGATCTACTACTACTACTTTTTATTCTTTTTTTTTTTCCAAATAAGTCTAAAGTAAAATAAAACAATAGGAGATTTTTTTTGTGAATTAACAGAAACTTTCTCTTTTTCTTCATCTGTAATTTTACATATTTATTCTAACAATATAAGTCCGAAGAGTTCTGCTGCCACATTTCTTTCATTTACTACATCAGCATTTCTTTATCAAGTAGAAAAACCCAGCGTGTATAATGAGTTTGACATTCCTGCACTAAATTAAAAGACAGATATGCAACAAAAATAACCGTGTTCCTGGCACAGCAGAAGACAGAGAGCTTATCCCTCGAAGTTGATCATCATCATCATCCACTGTTTGGAAATACATGTGTCTGTACCACAAAGCAGCACAAATCAAACTACCTGGAAACACACGACAAACGGCATAATTTATTCCTGCCCTGTCCACTCTGCTGCCATAACAACATAAAATTCCCAACTATGGGACTAATAAAGCTACAACAAATGCTGTGGAAGTCTTTATATCATTTGTCTGCAATGATTAATTTATAAAAATCAACTAGCAGAATTTAAAAATGAAAGCAACGCCTTGCTGACTGAGTTTTATCTCAGGTTTTGGTACAACTTCTTTTTTCTTCTTATCAAACATGTGGAGCCACCTGCTGTGGCGACCCCTCGTGAATAAATGAGCGGCCAAAAGTAGCTGTTCTTCTTTAAAGAGCTGCACTCAAATAATGTGAATGAGGAGTGCCAATTTTATTCTGACGCAGAGAGGTGAAGAAGCAGCGTCCTTTTTACGTGCCAATGCAAGGTGTGATAAAGAAATATTTTTCACGACTAAAAATAATAAGAAAATAATAAAAATTAACTGTGCAAATAATTGCTGAACAATACTGAACAGCCCCAGTGTATGCATGTAAATGTATTTTGTCGTAGATCGTCCTACTGTGGCTCTGTGTGCGTGCAATTGCAGAGCAGGGTGGAGCTGTATAATAAAAATGCTAGTGAGAGAGTTGGGACGAAGAACGGCAGTAAATAATGACTGTCTCAATGCACAGGAGATTTCTGACACTGTAATAGCGGGCTGTAATATGGGCCAAATCTGTCCCCAAGGACAACATCGGATTAACCAACATCCCTCCAACCACACAAATGCACACACACAAAAACAGAACTACTGCTTCACAAATCAATCTGATCCTCCTTCCTGCTTATTTAATAGAAGAGAACCGAAGAGAGGGACTGGAAAAAAAAGAAGGAAGGACAGAGGAACATAGGAGTGTATGTGAGAAAAAGGAACACAGAGCTATAAAAGATCTAAAGAAGGAAAGGGGGGAGAGAGAGAGATGGAGAAGGAAGAAAAGAGGACAAGTGTTTCAATAATTCACAAACTCCTGCTTCATTTAGAATAAAATCTGTGCCTAAACTGGACCCATGTGTCCTCCACACATGACACGTCATCTGCAGCAGCCTTGCCTTGCATGCACAGCATGTGTTGTGCATGTGCGTCTGAGCCTGCAAAACGATGTATAAACATGGTGCTGTTTTGTGCACATGAGCGTCTGAGTGGAGTTTTGCTGGCTAGCAGACACGGATTTCTATTAAAGGAGTAATGTAGGTTCATTAGCAGAGCTGCTGCAGTGAGAGGGAAGAACAGGAAGGGCTTAGCAACAGACAGCATTACATTTGTACACTATATAACACTTTTATTATAACGATTCCCTTGCATTTGTGCGAGCGTATGTACCCTACTCATTGTGCAGACAACAAACCTGAGCAAGTAATCTTATTCAGCAATGACACTAAGCAGTCTGAACCCAGTACATGTCTTACACCTTCATTTTTCTAATGGCCAGCAGGCAGCGACTCCCCTTGTAGGAAAAGAAGTTTGGTTATATAGGAAAAATAACTTTATTGCTTTGTGATTTATAACTTCAGCAAACATTTTCCAGACGAGTTTATGGTGTCATTGCTATCACTAGTTTTCAGTTTGCAAATAATGGGCCCAAAGCAGAGTTAAATAAAGCAGTAGTGAAGAAGCACAGCATCCTAAGATATACTAAATTGGTTGCTCAGGAGCGGCCAATCAGAATGCTCCCTGCTGGCACCGAGGACTGCTGGTGGTTGGTGCGCAAAAGCAGAGGAAAAAATGTGCTGCTGGTGGACTGTGAATTATTACTCAGAGTTTGTGTTTGCATGCTTTTTTTGTCAGGCGTGTATGCGTGCAGCTAACCACTGAGTAAGTCCAGGAACTGTTGTTAAGTTACCTCATTGTTTATAGTGCGTTTGTTACAAGGTAACCTTGTCCAACTTTGCTGCTTGTCTGTGTTTGCTGGTTTATATAATGGTGTCATCAGATGGTTTAATTCCGGCTTATAACCTTGTAAATGTCGACATTTACTGAGCGAGTTGAACTACTGCTACTTGAACAGCTTAGGCAATATTTCTCTTTGCTTTTGCTTTCTATAGATGTATAGAGAGCAAGAGCTATATATTAGAGCTATATATCAGTGAGATCTCATTAGTGCTCCTGTGTACTAATTTCCGAGCTATGGCTTCGTTCATTTAATTGCATCTCCCTATGCTTGCTTGTGATGGGCATCAAGTTTAAACATTTAGCTGGCAACATGTTACATTGTATATGACAACCTGAATTTATTATGTCATTTATTTCCTTGTTACAGAACTACACACAGACAGACAAGACTAGAGGTGTAACTTACACCGAATTTCAATAAACATTTGCAATCCCTCCCTGATGACCACATTTATTAATCAACTGGCAGAATTATACTCTCAGTAAATCCATTACAGCTCAGACTGTGCTTTAGGGCGTGGTTATCCTGTGAGTGTGCAGTGCCCTTGTGTGTCTCTAAAAATAAAAATGGCGATGCTGACCTCAACAGCACAAACCAATGGGTTATGCAACGGTGGGTACCTCCATCTTTAATATACAGTCGGTGCTGGGATGACATAAATACTTTATGTTGAGGTAGTTTGTTATCTTTTTTAATGCCTGGTAAAGACGAACAATTACTTTTAAAAGCTGTGCACCCACAACAACTGCATTTAGCTTTCAACCACACACATTATATCAAATATTGTTTTGATTTGAAGCGTTTTCTCTTTAAAACCCTTTGCATAATGTCGGTGAGAGCTATACTTACAATTTTTTGCTATCTAGATATTTCTTTTGTGATACATATATTTGGGGGTTTTCCACTTGTAAGTATAAACTTCACCCTTCGGTTCACCTCACTATTGCCAACTTGATTAAGCTACAACTCATAGCTATTTAGCGACTTCTTTTAAAGGAGCTAGTGAAAAATCTATGGAGCAAACTAGATACAGGAGGGTATTATTAAATGTTTACTGTGGTTCACTACTGAATCTCAAGAGCCCAAAAGTGGTATTTGGTACAGTTAGCCGAGAGCAAAAAACAAAAGAACTGTAATTTATTTTGGTTTTTAAGTGTGTAGCAATAGAAGCTATGTTTATAGCAAAAGACAAACTATTCACTGTGTGTGTGTGAGTATCTGAGCATGTGTGCATTTTGTAGGCGCTTGATCTTTCCTGCATGCTTGGTCATGCATTTATACGTAATGCGATTTTTTTTTGCATACTCCGTTTCACCCTAAACACCTTCCAGGAACTCAGCCGTTTCAATCTAAAGTGCAACAAAGACACTGAAGTGGGAGGGAAATAAATGTAGTTCCCTAGAAGTGATTACTCAAAATGTCAACCTGCTGAGGATAACAAGCAGAAAAGTCTTACTCCTTACTGGGAAAAAATTTCATCACACTCTTTCAGACAATCTGGCCGCTGATCACACAGACCAGATGGAGATCCACTAGTCTTCTTGCTCTTTGTCACGTATCTGCGTGTATAGGTTAGAGTGTGTGCGTGTGTGTGTGTGTGTCGGTGTGTGTGTGTGTGCTTGTATATGTTTGAGTGTGTGTGTTTGTAGGAATTTGTAATGATTTAAATCTCTGAGTGCCATTCTGCTCATGTCGTTCACGGCGACCTGCACCAGCAGGCGCTGCTCTTATGTAATCCTTACTGTCAATCCCATTCACACACACCTCCGCACATGCAGACACACATGTCCTGCACGCACGCACACGCACACACACACACACACACACACACACACCCTACTGTCTTCCAACAGAGCTGAGGTTATTCTCCAGTTGTGGTGAGAAAGCCCTGCATGGTATCGTCAGTACAACCGAGAAGGAAGCATTTCTCCCTAGAAGGTAAAAAATTAACTGCTGTAAATAACATTTCAAGTCTGATGCCTGCTGTGCTCTCATCACCACTTGTACTAACAGTTAAATTATTTTAGCAATCCAAATAATCTAAGGAGGACTATGCAGAACAGAACTGTATCTAACCCCCACCCCCCAGTTTCCACATATTTTTGAATATGACAGTATGACAGTTCTTTCCCTCCATCACTTTATGTTCATGTTGCTTCCCACACACTAATCAGCATAACCTACAGTTATGTTCAGTGGCAGCCTGAAGGCTTCATGCTGATGTGTGATGTGGACTTCATGTTTTTATCACAAGGCTGGATGAAGTCCCTAAATGGATTCACAATAAATCTGGGGGTTTCAACATAACCAACAGATTTTATTTAAAGTAGAAATTCTGATGATATGTAAAGGACCTTAAATACTTTTTATATATGGCTCTAATTTACCTTCAGCAGCCAGCTAATTTTACACAATAATAAAATAAAAGGCAAAGATCATATGATGACGCAGTGGTTAGCACTGATGCCTCACAGCAAGAAGGTCCTTCCTGGGTTTAAATACTCTGGCTTCCTCAGCCAATCCACACATACATAACTGGTGATTCAAAACCATCCATGAGCACAAACGGTTGTCACATGAGTAGGTGGCATGATCCCTTTGAGTTGTGCAGAGAAAGCATGTTGAGAATTTTCTAGGTCTGAAAAGTCCCAGGAGGAGGTGACTCCTCTGGTTGACTATAAAGAAATCTTAAAGAAAACGTCCCTACATCTCATGTCATTTATGACCCCAGGAAACATTTTCCTAATGGGTGTAAATTATGGTCTCATTTAGAATATAACAGACAATTAAGCATGGATATGCATGGCTACCTACAAGAAGATATTATGTAAAAGATTCAGAATATCTGTAATGATGAGTGTAATTTATCTTCTCTTGCCATATCCAAAAAAAAAAAAAGAAAAAATCTTCAGTAGCAAACTATTTTTATCTAATGTTAAACAAATGATATTTTTGATTGGCTGTATTATATTATAGCTCTGCGATGGAGTGGTGACCTGTACCCCGCCTCTCGCTCTGTGACAGTTGAGTGACCCTGCAACCCTGAATTGAATAAAATGGATGGATTTTTATAAAAAGGACATTTTTGGGAAAAAAAGAAACTTTAAATTAAACAATCTTCTATATTCTGCAAAGCAAAGAGATGGAGAACCACAAAAAGGTCCAAACTGAGTGACAGTAGCTTTTTTTTTTTTTTTAAAGGGTGCAAGTCTGAGCATGTCTCAGGTGGCTGTGATGAATAATGTCTGCTGGCTATCACCCTCCACTGTTCCATTAAAATTCCTCAGCCAAGGCCTATCTGCCATTGTTAAACAATTCAGGAAACCACAGGGCCCCGAGTTCACTACATTCCCCCCAAGTGAAGGAAAACTAGTTTAGCTCAATGGTCTATTAGCCTCCACCTCTCCACACATAAAAGGAATGAGTACAGCGGCATAACCGTGGAGTATTAGGGATATTGGTAAGTGGCAATCCATCAGCCCTGCCACACACACTGTACACACTATTTCGTGAAGGCTTGGTATAAACAGCACTCTTGAGAACAAGAATAATGGTGATTTTTTTTTCCTCCCAAATACGGTCAGTAGGATTCCCACAGGAAAACATTTGTTTTCAAGAAAATATTTTGGTTTCCTGTGCTCTTCCTGTGTGCTCTTTTACAAAAGATCTTTTAGAAAAAGGTAAATCAGCTCACGTAAAGAACTAGATTGATCCTGTTGCTAGTGCAGATGCATAAATGAGCAATGGATATTATATAGCAGCATTAAAAAGGAAAGCACAACCAGAACCAAAAGTTGTTGGCAAGTGATAGACTGACCTGTTAGTAACACCTAAGACACACTCACCTGAGAAAAAAACTCAAATTAAATAGGAGGGTGGGGGGTAACAGCCTTCTGGTTAACTATTGAAGACAGTAGAGACAAGGTGAGGAAAGGGAGACAAAGTCAACAACGGGTAGTGAGACATGCAGAAGAAAGCAGAGAGAAGCTGAAAGGAAGTAAGGACACTTGGAAAGATGAAAGGGAGAAAAATGAAGGGAAAGTTGACAAGGAGGTAAAAAAAAAAAAAAAGAAGAAGGCGATAACAAAGGGAACAAGACTCAGAGCTGCAGTAACAGAGAGACAGTGAGGTATGCAGGGGGGATAGTGGGTGGGAGAGTGTGGGTGGCGACAAAGATGGCACTTTATCATACAGCCTAGTTGTAAAAGCAATAAACTCTCTATAGGTCTCAGCATAAAGCCTTCCCAGGCACCACAAAGGCCATGCTCATTCATCTCACTAAAAGCTGAAGTTGCTGAATTGAGCCCAGCTCCTCCTGGAGAGAAGTGTTTGTCATTGTGAACTTCTGACCATTTCAGAACATTCAGGCATAAAAACAGATAAGAACTGTGCCCACATTTTTTCAGTTGCCTTTGAACTTACTCAGTCCGCCTGCATTTTGTCCCGCTGAATGCCAAACTATAAGTTTGGTTTTTGAGTTGAACTGCGCTAGCCATTAGTGGTGGCTGGAACTATTTTGTACTCTATTGGATTCCTTTTTCTTTGGTGCTTGAATGCGATCTTGCAGACACACAAAAAAGTGCATCAAAACATCGCACAGGCAACAGGAAATGAATTGTACAGATGGCATTTGTTCCAAGAAAGTACAGACCTACCGTGACTGACAGGGAAACCTGTCAATTATCTAATTTGCATGACTTCTGATTCCTTTCTGCAGGTAATTATCATCCTATGATGTGATCACTCTTGCCAGTTTGCCACCCACCTGTGCCTTCCCTTTTTCCCTCATCGCTCCTCTCGATTCTCTCCATCTCTCACAGCACACTTATACAGGAGGTGTGATTGCATTAAGCTGCAGAGAGAAGAGAGCGAGAGGGCATCCCAGGGGCTACACTAATGTACAGAACAGAATGTACAGAGCAGCAACTGTGAAGGAGAGCAAGAGAGAGGTTGGAGTGGGAGGGGGTGGGCGTCCATTACTATAATCATTTTACTTCACTTGAAAAGGTGGCTCTTAGAGCAGGTTCTGTGGAGGAGAGAAGAACGGAAGAATACGTGGAGAGAGGCTAAGAGAGATGAGCGGCTCTTATGGCTGTTAGTAAATCTAAAGCGCAACTTCATTTTTCAACTTTTATTGCTTTCTCGCACGAGCACCCAGAGCATCCGCACAATAACCAAAGACATTTCAGCGGTATATTAGCGTCCCCGTAGTGCGTTTGTAATATCCTTGAGGTGTCCTGAGACGTGCATTCTAGATGATAGCAATTAACAAGACGAGTCAGGGCTCGACAGCAATCACCGCTTTTAAAATTATTCATGTTTCGGGTTAAAACACACAAACCATAAATCAAACGTGCTAATTCACATCCGATGCAGTTTGTTTCATCCTGCTATGAATACAATAAAGCCAAAACCCTAACGCCGCACAAAAGTAATATGTTGCTCCATGCAAACAATGAGCGATATCTTTCAAAGCAGGCACGGAAGATAGGGAATGCCCTGAAGGAATAACATCTAATGCAATCTGATTGCTCTGGCCAATTAGTCAGCACTAGCCTAGCCAGAGATGATGTCAGCCGTCATTACTCACTGCTTAATGCTATAAAGCAGAAGGGAATCAAGAGAAAACAAAGAAAAGAGCAACAAAAGTGGGTTTAAGCTGAGAAGAGCCCACTTAATCACACCAAACAGAGACTAGTACACTTATGTGAATAATGGCACCCACGCTGAATAAAAATCTCTCTCACACACAGTTCATCTACCCTTACATACACATTTAAGAGTAAATGCTTAGATATATTAAGCCATGCTCACAATGACACAGTACACAGCAAAGATGAAGATGCAGGCATCCACCCTTAGCCCCTTGCACACTGAATGTTCCAGCATGCGTATGGCTCATTAGTAATGACCTACAGCGGCATGTTTTTCCACACAGATTACAGTCAATACCCCACAGCTCCAAATGACATTTTCACATTTCACTTATATGTACAGTCAGGATGTTATAGGGTGATCTCGCTCAAATACACTGTCGTACTGTACAGCAGGGTTTCTGCCAGTGTATTACAAGCCCAGCGGCGCACTGGATCCGAGTTGACCCTGAATAGGCCCAAGCATCGGGATTTTTTTCTTTTTCCCACATGCATTCCTCAGATGCTTTCTGGAGGTACAACCAAACCAAATAAAACTGGATAATTTATCTTAGTACATTATGGTTCCTGTTAGCCATTTATACACATCTAAAAAATGCTGACAGTAGCTGCTATAACTGTAAAGTATTTTAACCTAATAGCACCCACCCATTTTAGTTGAATACATATCTTGATACCATTTAAGTAGTATGTAACCCATTCTTCTGGCAGTCGCAGGTGAAAGTATAACACAATACTGTGTAAAGGTCTTTGAGGTTTAGCGATTTAGAGCACAATTGTGAAAGCGTTAAAGTCAATATTTGGTGTGACCACCTTTAGTCTTAAACACAGCCTGAACAGCTTTCTTGTCATTTCTCCAAGCATTCTTCAGGAACAGTTCTCCAGGCTTCTTGAAGGACATTTAAAGCTCTTCTTTGGATGTTGGCTGCCTTTTGTTCTGTTCTCTGTCAACATGATCCCACACTGCTTCAATAATGTTGAGGTCCGGGCTCCGGGGAGGCCAATCCATGACTGATACTGTTCCATTGTGTGTTTTTCTATCCAACTATGCTTTTACTGCATTGGCAGTGTATGGTGGATGAAAAGCTGACAGTACTTCTGCATTTACAGTTTCATCAATTTTGACCACCAGCAGCACTGGCTGAAATCCAGCCCGAAACCATGACAGAGCCTCCACCGTGTTTTACAGATGGCTGTAGAAGTTCCCTACACATTTACAACAATTTGAAACACAATTTTCAAATTTGTATCAATCACTCCATCTGACCTGTTGCCACTGATTTTCGGTTTAGTGTAACTGGGCATACCTCAGCCTTCCACTTCTGATGAGGCTTCAGTGAATAGTAGATGGATCAACTGAGGGGCCAGTGAAATGAGTGTGTCAGAAAAAAAAATGTAGCAAAGGCCGATTTTCGACTCTGAAAATGGTCCAGTACAAGGACTGACCTGAAATTCATAAAATTAGTGAAAAAGCAGGGAAGAAAAACAGACCTTCAGAAAGCCTGGAGACATATTGTTCAAGAAAGTCTGAATCCTTGGAGGTGAAATATAAAGAAATGAGGGGTGCCTCAATACTTTTACACAACCTCAGTATGTAAAATAACAAAAACAAAAACATGCAGATAAACATCCATAAACATAGGTAATTGTACTGACCTCATTAGCTAATAGGTGGATTGATTATTAGGCCAGACTTCAAGATCTTTACAGCTACTGTATAAAAACAAGCAGGTGCTAGGGGAGTAATGTAAAAATCAGACAAAGCTGCCTTTCTCATGAAACTCTCTTTTAGGATTCTACCAAATCCACTGTGCTCCTGTTATATGGAGCATTACATTCATGTGACAAAGGTTTAAACCCCAGCGTTCTGAAATTTCCTTACAAACGTTTCTTTACCAAGTTGTGAGTCTTTTTACTTGGAAAAGAACAAACCTGGATGAAACATTCAAATAAGTTTTGTTCCTTTTTCTTCTTCTCTCTTGCGTATACAAATCAGGTCGCTCCTCCAATTGTGAATGTCTCTCTTTATATCGATTCATTCACACACACTTCACTTCTTTTTTCTGCCTCCTCTGCTCTCTACCTTTATCCTCTCTTCTTAGTAATTCAGTCTGGATGAACCCAGCAACACTGAGCAAGGTAATTAACTAACTGTTTAGTGTGCAGAGGCAGTTCAGGTCTGTGAGTGTGTCAGTGTTTTTGTGGAGAGCGGCGGCATGATGAGTAAAGACAGCGAGACAAAAGACAGATTGAGTGAAGAACTCACGGGGGGGTGACAGGACAGGCGGGAAAAGGCAGAAAAGAGAAAGAGAAGAAAGAGCAGAGGTCCAGAGAAAGATGGTGAAAACAAGTGTGATGGTTTTAACTATTAGTTAATTGTTCTATCAAAATTAAAAGGAATGCAAAGATGCCCCCTCAATATCTGGTCACTCTAAAAACTGTACCTTACTTTTCCGCTGTCCCTCTTCTCATTTGCTCTCTGTCACTTTAATTCGTGACAGCTGTTGTTGCAGTTGGCACTCTCAGGTGTGTGTGTGTGTGTGTGTCTGTGTGTGTGTGTGTGTGTGTGTTTTCCGTGCTCTCCGAGCCCAATTCAATCCTACTATGAGAGTCGGGGCCCAGATCAAATAAAGCAGAGCGTAGCGATTACAAGAAAACAGAGAAGGGGAAATCCATGCTCCCTCTCACGCACACACAAACACACACATAGAAGGGATGACCTCTCTATACACTCGTGTTGCTCAACCTTCTCATGGCAGCACTGTGCCAGATTTCTTACTTTAGAGGAGTTGATGTTAATTACATTCTTGTATTGTACAAGTGACACGTAATTGGCAATAAACTTTTTAGCCTGTGACCAACAAAAGGGACTGGGTCCACTTATTTTATATATTGAGCATTTGTTCAAGGACTCACGGCCCCTGGCATTTCTGGATATCCAGAGGCTCCTGTGAAACTGTATTACAGAAAGCATCGCTGGGTTAATTAGTCATTTGACATCTCCGCGATTACTGTGAGCTGTTGCTGTAGGCAGCATTGAGTTTAACCGTGAACAAGAGTGAGAGTGGCTAGGAGTAATTCCAGTCTCAAATAAAAAAAAATAAATCAATCTGTAAAAAATTGATTGAATCCACACAAAGCTGTCAGACTTCCCCCCGCAAGACATAAATAAGTGTAACCCTTCTGTGGAATAATTTAATGAAAGCCAAGCACATTTTGCAAACAGGCCCAGAGAATGACTAGAATATAAAGTTATAACCAACTGGTAAGAAAATGAATGAGAAGATCAATGTGATGCTATATTATATATATATATATATATATATATATATATATATATATAAATATTTTTATTTAAT
>VUQG01001741.1:0-10218 GCA_015106755.1 Etia nguti | reverse complement strand
TTCCCCGTCACCCCCCCCCCCCCCCCCCCCGTTTACGAGGGGCAGCCATTCAGAAGAACGTTAGCTTGGAGGGAGGGTGTCCTTCAAGCGAGAGGAGCTCAAATATTTTGTTTCAGACAGTGGATGAACTGGAGTCAAAGCTAGTCTCATACAGTCCAGGAATAAAAATATGAAGTGGGAAAAGAGCAGAACAGGTCGGCGTTAAGCTTGATAGCAAAGCGATCTTCGTTCATAACACTTCATGAAATAACAAAGAGAAAATACATAAATAACTATTAGTGAGGTGCAGGGTGATGCTGCTATTACAATAAAACTCCACTTGCCTTCTGTGTTAAGAAATGGGTTTTTGCAAATTTGAAGAGGAAAATTGTAGATATGTTGTTGTTTATGACAGAGTAATTGCTACCACTGCCTTTCTTGACAAAGCTGACACACACACACACGCACACACACACAATGCTTGTAGTACTTGCGAAATCCCGGTCCTCGTTTAAATAGAAATCTTTAAACCATGTGCATTTGTAAATGTCTGCACTTGTGATTCTTCCTCTGCTTTTCCCTTTTTCTGTTGTGCTCTCTCCCTCTCTGAAGACTATTCAGAACAAACACCCATGCTATTTATACACTGACGCCGAATCAGCATGGTAACCACGCTTTGTTTACCCACATGAGACACACGGTTTGAGGCTCGTGTCCTCTTTTTTTTTTCTCTCTAAACAAAAATCATAACTACTTAGTTCTCGCGAATTAACTTAGCTCAGTTTCCAGTAAGGACAGTGTTTCTCTTTCTCTGACCAAATGTCTCTAGTAAACTGAGAGCAGACCCTCATAATGAAGGTAGTATTTCTGTGAAAACCACATCTCATAGCCTGGAAATGTTAAACAATTTTACACTACAATTTGTTTTCTCAGATAGCTCTGATCAAGAGTCGCTATGTCTAAAGCAATACCGAAAGAATCACACTTCTCCTTTCCTACTCTGCTTGCATACCATTCAGGGAAATAAGTTCTATTTTCAAGCCCCCTGCATCAAATGCTCAGGCAACCAATGCACTTGTTTTTGCACCTTCTGTGCAAAGCACTTAATTCCCAACTACTGTAGTGGCACTCCACATAACCTAAAGCAGGGCGCTGTTGCATCATTTATCGCCCAGGTGTGAATCCAACTTTATGGCTTTGTTGCAGGATGTTCATTAAAAAGGAGTGAGTTAATGTTCCCCGGGCAAATAAAATGTGGTACAGTGCCTAATTTGATGCACAAGCACATAGAGAAACACTTAGTGCTCCCATCCAGTGCGCTCTCTTATTTTAAGTAACCCCCGAGGCTGTTACCACAGTGACAAAGACGTCCCAAGGTTGCAGGGCCGAGCTGAGCGTTGACTTGAACCCCGAAACAACACACTGACTCAGCAACACAAAATCAGGTCAGCTGATCATGTGACAACCAAGAGTACTCCCCACCCCGGGGACAGAAAGTGATACTAAAGCATGTTTTTTGACACAAAATTCAAGAAGCACACACACACAAGCACCCAGGCATATGAAAGAAGCAAAACACATGGTGTGTACATTCAGCTCGTAGAGTCACGTATACACGCAGAAACCCACACAGCAATGGGAAAAGGTACACAAGAAACAGCAAAGCATACACAGAGGCCAGGACAACAACTTTACCAAAGATGACTTTATGTGAGGGTCTTTGAAAGAGGAAATACGTGCTTATCAGTGGTTGAAATGGACAAATCATCAGCTCATCAACTGCCTCAGAGCCCCAGATTTATGGCCATCATGCTCTTTGCTCCAATATGCACTTCCTATAGGTGAATAAAGTCACTTTTATCCTAAGTTAATGCAGACAAAGCCTTGAAGGCGCTTTATTTCAGCAACCACACATGCATTGTAATAATGTACGAGGCTATTAACATATATGGTTGGACATCAGCTGTGCAAGTCCTTTTCCCATTATTGGATGTTATAAAAAATACTATGAGAAGAAAAAGTGACACATACATGTAGACACAAAAAGTACTGGTAGTACTGGTCTGCCTACAATACAAAAATCTGATTCAAAGCTTAATTAGCAGAGCAAATATACAAAACACATGTCCTCAGAAAATGGTCTCAAAACATGTCCATGTCCACTGTTGTCCATGTCAACAATGCTAAATAAATAAATGAATAAATAGACATTTTATGTCACTAGATTACATCTTTAGAGCTTTCACTTGGATTCACCTTGCCTGTGTGCTTCTTGGAAATGGGGGTGTTCTAAATATTGTGAAAAGTTTACACATGAGCACAGGTTTGTAAATGCTCACACTTACGACTGCAAGATTTTCCTCCGACTCAGCAGCCTCGGATTCAGTTCTCCATCTGTTGCAAAGGGCACTCAATAATACTGGCAGCCCCAATGTGTGTGTCTGTGCCTGTGTGTGTGTCTCCATGTGCACCTGTGAAACTGTGCACTGCCCCTTTCAGCCTGTTTTTTTATTGGTCTCCTGCCTGGCGTCCCTCTGTCACACAGACACTGTGCATGTACGTGTGAGAGGGAGAAATTTTAGTGATATCTTTGCGAGCACCGATATGAGCTTCAACCTGAGCACCAGGTTAAAAGAAGCAGCGGGTTAAAGACCCGGTGTGTCCGAACCAGGTGCGTTGGACATTTGCCTTTTCGCGTGTACCTCGGTCAGGTAATATTTAGAAAAGTTCAGCGTTGTGGTGCATATCTGAGAACAGCTCGAGGTTAAAGGTTCAGGTGACACAGTTTAGATTAGGACTGTGGGTTAAGGTCAGATTGTGATCTAGCTGTGATGGTTAAGGTCAGGATGAGAGGCAAGATTAAAAAAAAGCAGTGCACTGCGCATTGATGAGTGCCCTCACAGCGACAGAAGTAAATATGTATGTATGAAGAGCAGTACCGCTGTTGCTAAAGCAAGACGCAAGAAAGCAGACCCTCTAGGCACTTTATAACATTCTTTCCCATAAAAGCTCTAAACTTGCACATTTCTGTCACATGTCATGTCAGTTTAACTATGGTATTCTCACATGATGTGCTCCTCCCACCCTGACCATGATACAATACCTATTAAATGCAGCAGGGAGCTCTGTGTGTCCTTGTTTGCCTGCCTAAGCCAGCTTCATTTGTGTCGCCTTTGTACCTGATTTGAACTTTTTGAAAATGAATAAAGTTCACAAACTCTGGATCCAAAGGCATTATAAGGCAGATGGCCTTGGAAATGAACTCTGCTGAAATTGAGTAGTATTTGGCTATTCTGCACAACATACACTCCTATAAACAAGCTGTTTTCCAAGTTTTAAATGTGCCAAAAGAGTAAGATTCCAAGGACTGGGGAAAGTGCAGATTTGCAAAGGTGTTGGATTGCAGGCCGGTTCACTGGCTCCACACAACAAACCAGCAATAAGCTGGTCGTTTGACCACAGCGTGGCCTGCATCCGACTGGATGCACGTGAGAGGTGGAATTATGACCAAATGGCTTAAGTCCTGCAAAAGTAACGTTCCTGTGAAATATATCCCCATATGAATTTCACTAATTTGAACTCAATCGAGACTTTTATATTCTTACAAGCAAAACGATAACAAATAGCATCGCAAAAGCAAAAATCTGTCACGTATTATGCAAGTAAAGCTAAATTAACTAAAAAATGAAAAGAAACAAGTGACAGTGAAAGAAAGAAAAAGAGCCCCACACACACAATGAGGCAGTAACAGGAACATGAACTCTTGGTTATGCAACTCACTTAGCAACCCTCAGCACTACAACTGCGGGTCAAAGTGTAGCACTCTAAAAAGCGTCCCAAATGTGCTTCTGTGTACCTGATGATCGGGCTTTTTCCTGCTGACAAACACAGATATGTTTTCACTACCATTCATGCAGTATTCATACATGCACCATATATATCTCAGTAATTGGTACAAAGTGAGCTAAATGCTCAGTTATGAGTCAAAGCAACATGTCAGATGTTAGAAGCACTGTTATTAAAATATTCTGAGATTAGAATATTTAATTCCGGTGTTTCACTAAATAAAAAGTTTCCACTCAGTTACGGATAGTTCAGTTTGTTTAAAGAGGAGGGGTATGTATGTGTTATTTATGTTTTGTTAGCTGCGTGGAAACATGAATATTAATTTAACTCTAGACTATAGTCAGAGAGTCAGAGCAGTGCTGACAAACAGCGGCTTTCAAAATGTTGCTCTACTCGCAGCATTTTATCCAACAGAATACTGAAATCTACCTCTGCCTCAAACGGTAAGTTTGCTTGGGTCTTTGTGTAACTTTTGTCACTTAAAGGGTTAATCTAGATTTAAATGAACGTGTTAAAACAACAAAGGCACATAGCAGTACACCAACAGCTCCATGTCCGTGACATCAAATTACTGTTTTCATCAAGAGAGTCTTGCAGCTTTGAGGACAGTAATTTCTTTCTTTGTGTGCTGTTTTCACAAACAAACTTTGTCACATGTTGACACATAATCCATTTAATGATTTTACAAAAAAGTAATCTCAAGGCATTCAGTGTTTTAAGGTCGAGACTAGAATATCTCTGGCCAGTGAAACCCAATGGTGTGACAAACACCTGCGAGCCAGCACTTGGCGACGGTGGGGAGGAAGGCAGATACCTCCAACAGAACCAGGCTCAGGGAGGACCGTGGATGTTCCACAAATAGTTAGGGGTGTGAGGCCTAGGAAAGGCAGGGAAATACACATCAAATTGTTCTGAGATAATATTTGCTGGACTGACAGTTTGTGTCCCTCTATGGTCTAGGAGAACCAGAGACATGCGGGGGAAGAGTGCAAACTTTCATCCTGAGTTTATGGGCTCAAGCACTGATTTGGGGTCATACCAAATAAAAACAAAACGAAATCAAATTTGTACATTTTGGTCAGACCGTGTTTCAAAATGGAAGATTATCTGTTGTATGAAACCACATATGTCACACTCAGACCCGCCCATCATTTGCAAACAAGGCGGTGACGTCGGAAACGCTCATCTCCACACTTCAAAACAGAACTTCTTATATTATTTGTGGTGCTCTCTCATTTAAAAATATAATAATATACTTTATAAAGTTGATGTGACAGCAGCAAACCTAGATGACAATCAAACATTGCTCTAACACTCTGTTCATAAGGTAAATTACCAACAGAGGTATATTAAGATGAAAATGCACATGCACATATTTTTGTCAGCACTCAGCATTGAGATATCATCAGAAACCGGCTGTGTAGGGGAAATGCTTCAGAGGTTTAGGTTGAAAGCACTTACTCACTGTCTAACACCTCTCCATTAGGCCTTTGCAGGAGGGCCCATTAATTGTCTCCTGATGTTGTTACACCACTTATAAAATAATAAAAACTAATTAAAGTCATGAGATGATAATATTAACAAAGAACTTTACTAGAAGGTCAGCCATCAAGGTTGTGTTTAGTATTTTACAAAAGGCTTAAAAAAAAGAAAAAAAAGCTATAAGCAAGTAGTAGCACACTTTGTATATCAGTGTTGATGGTGTCAGTTCCTAGGTAAGATTACTATGTGGTGCCGTGTCCTTGAACCAGAAAATTTAAAGTAGACTAAGAAAGGTTTAATCAAATCCAACATCCTCCTTTTCTTACTTCCTGTCCTCCTCTCACCTTGTCTTTTTTCCCCTCTAAGATCTTCCTCTTTTTCTTCCTTCCTTCTTCTTTTTTGTTTTTATATACTCTCTTCCTGTCTTCTGATACAAGTATTCTCCAGGGTAACACATCACAACATAACAACATCACTATGACACAAGACAGAGATGTGAGCTGAAGAGTGGGGGGGAAGTAAAATTCAGAGCAGACACACAGTCCAAAGTGCATTTGCATAAAAGAAAACTGGGTGAAAGAGGGGAAAAAAAGAGAGAAAAAAGTGAACGAACAGTCTTCTCTACACGGCACGCAGGTACAGCAAACGAGCTCTGGAAAAGTGAAGAGCTAACATGTGCAAGTGAAGCCGACAGAATTCACTAGCGTTGAACACTGGAGCGCAAGTTGCCACCTCAGGGAATTGCTCAGCATTGCTCAGTCGAGCCACGTTAGCACAGGGAGCCTGGAGACGCTGGAGTCGCAGGGAGCCCGGCTTTGATCGCCTCCCTAAGATCCGAATACGAGGATAAGGGGAATATGCTGGGAGGGGGACCTACAGGGAACACACATGCACCGAGAAAAACCACTTCAAAGGTGTACACATGGGCGCACACACACTGCATTACTTCAATTGCAATTTTTCCAAATATTCAAAAGACATACTGTACAGTAAGAACTACCCACGCATGCATAGTAATAATCTTCTGCCACTGATTCCTCCAAAGGTTTTCTCTCCCGCTCCCAACCACAAACAAGCACATGCATTCTGGAAACATGTGGAACGCTCAATGCACCCAGACATAGGAGACGCCGATATGAACCAACTAACCAACCACTGAAAATGAAGTCCAAAGCTGAGTTAAATATGAACGGGGACAGCAAACAGCATTAATGCTACAGGCATGCTCTCGAGCAGTAATCTGACAGTCAGGCAGACAACACGTATAATGGCCGGATTACGGACTTTCTACCACAGGAGAGCAAAGCGGATCCAAACTGTTGCTGCTCGAGCAGGTTTCAAGAGACCTCATTCAACACCTTGACACAAGCGTTTAGTCTCACTCGCCCCCACACTTTCATTCCTGTCAGAATGTGCTGAATGACGCGTCAACCTCTACTCTTTTTCTTGTCTGTCATGCTTTTAGCTGTGCCAAGAGAGCCGTTTCTTCTTGAAGTTATAATTGCTTGTACAAGCCAAAGTTAAAGTTCACTGGTTGAGGACAGAAACTACGCTACGATTGGAGCAAATGTTGGGGTGGCATCTTCCAAAAAAGTGAAAAGCGCCGTGAAAACAAGATGAATCCACTCAAACAAGATGAATCCACTCAAACATACTTTTAGAGCTAAACCTCAAATTTCTCTTCATCTATCAGCTTTAAGGGCTATTTTTATTTTTTATTAATACATTTTTTTCAAATATGTACTGAAGGAAGCATCTTTTCTCCAGTAGAAGACCAATGAAGGTCATATGAGGCAGTAACAGGGCTTTCACCCAGAAGCCTAGGTTCAACTCCTGCATCGGACATTTATTTTCTCTTATTTGAGGAAATATCTTTCAAATAGAGTTCCTCTGAAGAAATGAGCACAAAATATGTGTTTTTGCAATAGGGTGCTAATAACAAGAGCCTGAAGATGCAATTTGAAATTGGTTCAGTGCTGAGTTATACCTACCTGAATACCTGGATCGGTTCATCCCTTGGGTCAGATGCCTTTTTTAATGCTTCAATCATTCATATGTCAGTGTTAAGTGGCTTAACCTTCCGAAAGCCTGGAAAACTGCTGCGCAAGACTAAAAAAAATTATATAAAAGTCCGGCTCCTTGGAAACAAAATGTAAAGAAATTAGGGGTGTCTAGTTGTACAGGAACTGAATTTATAAAAGACAAAGCTGCAGAAAATGATAAGGAAAATTAGTCTGGTGTGAGGCATCTTATGTAATAGCTCCATCTAAAGAAAAAAAACATGTACCACGGGATACTGGTGCAAAACAACATTACATACACTTTATTTGCATGTTTGCTTGAGAGTTGAATAGAAAGTGGGTCAAACACAGCTGCTGACAAGAACAGCTATTGGCTGAGAGATAAAGTTTGAGGAGAAAAACATACATATGTTATTATGAAGGCCTGCAGGCAGTATTAAATCTTTTAATTTAACAACTGCTTTGTTCTTGTTTTAAACTATTTTGTATGCTGACTAAGTTTAAGTTGTTTTTGGAAAAAAAAAAAAAGATTCATTCTTACAAATGACTGAAAATCTCAGTTTTTGCTTTGAACGTAAGGCAGACCTGACATGCACACCAGAAGTGTGTGCACGAGGCCCGCCCTCAGGGTAGTGCTGACATTGTACAGACACTGACACAGTAGAGAAAAAAAAAACAAAACAAAAAAAACACTGATAGTGTCACAGCAAAGTTTAAGCAAAGAAAACACATCAAAAATAATTGTGCACATATTAGGCATTATCTGTCGTGCACCAAATACTTTACCATCTTTACAATCCCTCTTTTGATGCTGTGATCAACTTTGAGAAGATAATAGTTATTATGGGGTTCACAGCGTGACCTTAGGAAGTCACCAGCATACGTCAGGAAGCACTACGCCTGTGGCAGGTTCCTGCTGGCAGCACAGGTGCTCATACGCTCACTTAACACACTCTGAACACACACACACACACACACACACACACACACATGCTGATGCACAGATATTTGGCCAGGACACTGCAGATACATCCTCCTAGCCTCACTGATAAGCCTAAACACACACAAAAAGATGCACACACATACAAAGTACAGGTGCTCACACTGCCCCACCAGCTGTCCCTGACCAAGTGACCAAGACAAGGAGGACAAAGGAACAGAGAGACTACAAGAAAGAGAACTGAGCAGATGCCAACACTGACAGGTGTGTGTACTATATGTGTGTGTGAGAGATGTGTGAGCGAGTGCGTGCGTGCGTGACAGGTCGTGGCTCGCTTCCAATATGCTGCACTGCCCTTAACCCAAATAAGGTCCAGTTATCTTTGTTTAACCTTGACTGCAAGTGACGTGTGTATTTTTAGCATGCATTATGTGCGTCCGCACCTGCAAAATCATCAAAAACACAGGCCTGGGGAAAAGCCATAAAAAAAAAACACACACCCTCCTTTAGGAGCTTAAATATGGAACTCGACATCAACAGCAATGTGACATTTCAAGTCAGCGCAGTTGCTTCCTGAGGCTTTATGTCACTGTTGAGTTATGTTTGTCTTGTGACACATCATAAAAGACTGCTCCCGCTCACTCCTACAACAGAGCGACAATCAATTATATAACCAAGGTCAAAGGGTCAGAGTACCAAACCCTGTCGGGGCCACACCCTGCCTGCCTCTTAGCATTCCATAGTGAGACAAGGCGTCAGTACTTGGATGTCCAGTGCTGCTCTCCAGGCTCCAAAGGCTTAGCTCAAACATGCCTTAGTGTGAAATCTCCTCAGCCCTGCAGTTACACACTGGAAAAAACTGTAATAGTAGCAGAAAATTAATAAAATTTGAATACGTGAATTGTTTTGTTTTCTTTAGTTTTCTTAATCCCATGGAGAGTACATTAAAGGACGCAGATGAACAAAGATTTGGTTTAAAGTCCAACATGTTCTTGTAAATTAACTGCATACTGTCAGGTCCTTAATTCCTCTTTCACTGTGCACACTTTTCTGGAACGGGAACTTATGGATCAAATACTTCCACAGAGTCAGGACTAAACTATTTTTTAAAGAAGTCAGCTATCAAAATAGTGTATGGCCTTTTGTTATCAATTCATATATCACAAATACTTCACAGGCAAGAGAGGCATGTAGGAGCTTGTAGTCCAGCTACAGACAGCATTATATTGTGGTCTTGTAAAGTATAACAGTACAGTTGCTTGTGGCAGCTTGTTACACTGGGCGTTAGTCACAGGGATGGGCACCATGGGGCTACAAACTGCTACAAGGTCATGCTGAGACTACATAGTTGGAGGGGCCAAAAATTTAATGTGCACTCACTCAAACGCACACACCCCTTAGGGATTTGTAGTTAGCTGTTAATGGCCCCAGTTAAATAAGGAAGGAAGTGCTTTAGAAAATATACAAATGGTGAATTTTCTTATCACATCACTGTTTTCCTTTTTTTTTTTTCAAAGGCGTGGACATGTTAGGACATCCTTAACATTTACAGTATTTCTGTAGCTACTGTATTTAGCTGTCAATACTTTTAGAGTGCATTAAAATCTCACAAAATAAAACAGTGAATCACTGCAGCCCAAAAGTTTAAATGAGGGCAGGTTTTAGTAGTGACTGCTTCTGCCTTTCTGTGCAGAAAAAAATGCATGCATTAGAAAAAATATACACACACACACAAACAGGGTTGTCTGAGGTCAGGGAATTCTAAGTGCATTCCCCCTTGCCACATACTGTACCTCTCTTTCACACACACACACACACACACACACAAACACAGAGAGAGAGACGCACGCACACACTTACTCAGAGGAGCGCCCCGAGTGTCTATACATGATTAAAAGACTGAAAGTGGGGCAGGCGCACAGTTCTTCTTCTCTGTGAAATGACTGCAGT
>VUQG01001740.1:27013-43515 GCA_015106755.1 Etia nguti | reverse complement strand
TTTTAAGTCATAGCCTTTACCATGCCCTTTAAAGTTGGGTCAGCCAGGGGCGACCTGTTTCCATGGAAGTCCGGCCACACGTGAAGACTGGACCCCAGCAGATCAACAGCAGAGCAGGAGTTAGCCATTGAACTCAAATGGTTGTTCAAGTAGCTGTAGATATTCTCGCCAGTAAAAGGAAACCTAGAAAATTAAAAACACTGTTGCCAGGACACTTAAAGAAATAATATAGACATTTGCACTGGTAAGAAAATGACAGCTGATATTACCTATATTAATGCCATGGTGGTTGGTGAGCATGGAACCTATATGCAATCTTTGGCAAACGTGAAGTACCGTATATCAAAAAATTTAACTCCCTATTCCTCCAGAGAACAGTCGAGTTGCACTGAAAGCACAACATTACTGAGCTTCTAATCTTCCTAAAGCATACTTGACATTATTCTACCCCAGCTGATGAGGATTACAGATGTGCAAAAGCATTGTTGGGAACTGCAGTATTGAAAGCATCAGCTGACCTCTGCTGAACCTGTTCCTGGAGCTGGGTATATGCAGTGTGACCTTTCACCATGTGGTCAATCTGAGGGAGGAAAGAGGCAATACATTTAAACTGAAAAGCATCACAAATGACTGGTGATGACCTGGCTTCAACTAATAATGTCAAAGCTTAATCTACAAACAGCCCAAAGCATTAGCTCCTTTTGTCAAACCAGCAGTTCAAATGTGAAAGGTGAGGAAAAAATAAGTGGATTTGTCTCCATGCTTTCTGTTAGTATGGAGCATAAAGAGGATCTGTAAAATAATTTAAATATTAATGAAAAAGATAAAGAAAAATATGAGTAGACTGACCAGCCTTCCTGTCACACTCTGCCCTCCCTCGTTGAGCCACAGTCCAGGCACCATGGCAGACAGGTAGGGCCCCCACACTCCTGGCACAAACCGAGGCTGCTCACTGATCTGACGACACAGGAAATCTTTTAGTTAGTTTTAGTTGGAGGTAAATATTTTATAAATGAAAATAGAAACCGCCTGACTAACAGGATATGCGTGTAGTTTGCTTCTCGTCTCAGAGTTACTGCAGTTGGCCTGTGCACAGGATAATTTATGTCTATAAACAATTTTTAAACAATGCTCACATAAGTATAAACAAGTAATATAGTTAGAGTGGCTTTTAGAAAGATATCTTATCAGACTACGTAAGACAGAGTGTGCACCTAGGAAATGAAGGCGGTGAGTACACAACTAATCATCAGAAGAAGTTTTTATTAGTCATCGGGAGATATTCACAGGAACATACACAGAATCACAAAGGCCACTGGGGAACAGTACAGTAGTACACTAGTACAGTAATTTTACACCAATCAGGTGAACAGCAGCTCTGAACTACTGACCGCCATGTGACAAGTTGACGTTCCGCAGATCAGCGCCATGCGTGCGGTGATCGGCTGACCCTCACAGGGCAAATGAAAACCTTTCACATCAGCACCGATAACACCTGGAAGGAGGAGGTTAATGTTGCTTTAATTAATATTCTTTATTTTATGCAGGGAAAAGATACATTGTAATAATTAAGTTGTTTTTTGCTGTCATCTAACACAAAGTGTCAAAGATGCTACTAGATCTTTAAATCCATTTGAACGAAACTGTGCTCCAACCTCTTCCTGGGATTCAACAGTGACGCTAACTGCTGGAATAATGTTTATCAAGCTGGTTTAAGTTTAAGGTGGGAGGCCAGTCTCCATCACTGTGACATGAACAGAAACTAATGGTGCAGAGTGCTGTAACCTCTCACTGACGCAACAATGTGTGACTGGCAGAGGTCACGGTCGAGGGTCAGAGGCAAGAGTTCGCGAGGAGTTCAACTCACAGAACAGATCCAGATGGTGAGGATTTCTGAACCTGAGGAAGGTCTGCTACTGCCCTGACACCGGTCAGAAATTCACTAACATCTCAGGCAGGTTTGTTATTTAGCTTATTTCCCAAAATATTAAAGCTGGGAATGTCGTGTCATGTCCAACACATGACACGAAACATAGGCACCTTATCCTCACGTGGTAATTATAGTTGTTGAAATATTATCACATCCTCCTTCTATTATCTCCTTTCTCACTTCCTTCTACCAGCTGACTCATAAAAGCAAAAATTTTCTTTTCTTTTTTTTTGGTAACTAAGCACAGTCAAGTTTTCGGCTGGTCAAGCAGGTTGTTTTCACTTTTCAGTGAAGATCACACCATCCTGATAATTAGCGCTTTAACTTGCGTCAGGTCATCTACTCATCAATGGGCTTGTTTCACAAACAAGCGCAACAATGCTCCCCCTATCTCGAAGGCTGAGCCCAGCTACACCACAGGGGAAACTTATACTGACTTCTTTTATTTGCGAGCACTAGAGACAGGGTGAGGAGCTCAGACATCAGGAGAGAGCTTGAATTAGAGCCACTGCTCCTCCATGCCAAACATAAAGAGCTTAGATCGTTTAGGCATCTGGTTAGGAAGCCTCCTCCTTGGAGATTCCTTTAAGAGGTTTTTCTGACATATGCAATTGGGAGGACAAGCCAGCGTAGACCCAGAAGCTCCTGGAGAGATTATATATCTGACGCATCATGGGAATGCCCCAGGATCTCCTAGAAAGGACTGGAAAAGCCGTCCAGAGCACCCTGTTTAGCCTGCTGCTTTGAATAAGCAGAATATAATGGATGGATAAACTAGCATCTAATATAAGACTACCATCAAGCCAAAATTTACATTTGTCCATATAGATATTACTATGATGTATAAATTGGTTTCCTAGTATATTCATGCGGAAACACGAAATATTAAAGTCTATTTAGTAAATGTTTATATTAAAAAACTTTGCTCCTTAAGGAATGAACTTCTTTTTTTTTTTATTGTGACCCTGAAAGAGCCACGGAGCATATCAAAATATCAACTTTGCATCACTGACAACATATTTTATGCCTTCATTTTCCTTTCAGCTAAATTACAAGACACCATTAAAAACAGCTACGCATCTCTGGTGTGTGATGATTTGGCTATGTGACTACCCTCCATGCCATCACTATAGCTTTCATATGGAACAGCCACAGTTACAGGCTGTGTGAAAGCGGCTGTAAACTGAGTAATCTAGGCTTATTCATGGCAAGAAAATACTTTCGTTTCCAAGTAAGTGTGATTCGTGATCTGATACCTAAGCCTCCAGCATGAGCATCGATGAGAGAAGCCCCAACTGCAGTTCCTGGGTCCAAACCCAAATCTGCTGCTGCCTCCTGTGTAAGGCCCTCTCCCAGTGGACTTCCTGGAGGACACGTCGCACTGCCTGGATGACAAAATTATTTAAAATTTTTAATTATTATAATTTAATAAAGGAGACAAAAACTGAAAAAGATATAAGAAATAATCAGTTAAATTATCTGAATGTATAAAATGTCATTTTCTGGCCTATTTTGGAGAAGTTATTTTCCAGAAGGTCGTCCAGTCCAATGCTCGTCCAGAAGCTGGCATCCCATCCTTCTGGAGGGCAGTAGGTCCACTTACACACCAGAGTACATAAAGACCTGTGCAACATTGGACAACACGCATCCACTTGCAAATACTGTAGGATAATAAACATGCTTTATTTAACAGCACACATTAGATACAAGTATTTTGTGAAAACCAATGACTTTGTCCACACATTTTACAAAGGATTAGGCAACTGCATCTTTTCTTTTTAATTTTGAATAGAAACAAGACTATTGTTTTTAAATGGGGCAGCACACCAGCAAATGTGTTAGAATTAATACAAGGATTTTTAGGCCTGCTAGTGGTGATCCATTTCAAACTTACACATTTATGTATGTCTAATAAAAAAGGAGGTAAGTCTCTGTAACATCATCGACAGCTCACCTCGTTAAAGAGCCGGATGCCTTCCAAGACAAGAAGTCTGGAAGATCAAAAAAGTGACTGGCTTTGTTCCAGCAGCTCTCCTTTAGATTCTGAATGAGTGAAAGACGAAGTGTGTGAGAATAAAAGCAACAACTGTATGACAAATATGCTAAGGCTAAAACAGTAATAAAAAACAAACAAAAACAAAGCCCACCAGGTATCTGCTAAACAGCCAGTACAAAGAGCAATAATAAAACATGCAGAGATCAGCGGTGACCTTGTTCACCTCTCACCTCTCACCTCTTTGAGCCAGAGCAGCTTAGGGGGTTGCATCTCTGGTGACATGACTCCTCCTACCCTGCTCAGGACCCTGTGGCCATTTTTTGTTATACGATCAGCCTGCTCTGTAGCACGATGGTCCATCCACATCACCACATTCCTTCGGGGGTCACCTGGGAAAAGCAGTTCAGTAAGGGAGAAAGCAACAAACACCAGAGAGCTAATATTGTATATACACTCTGTATTTCAGAGTCATTTTGATTAAATTCATCTGTTAAGACATGATACATAAAACTGTTGTCATGGATGGATTTCATCTTGGAGTATATATTCAGTATTTAGACCAAAGAATCTGGGTCATGCTTTTGTGTCTTGCTTAATAAGCAAAAACATGATTCACAGCCAGCTTCAGGCTTCTAGTCTGCAGCCGACTATGACCTTGGACCTCACTGTGGAGGGGGTGATTTTTTCCCCCTGAAGGATCAATGCTCAGCGAAAATGGGGCTTACATAATCAATACTCACCAAGCATTCAGATCAGGCCACAGGGGACTAAAAACGCAATAAAATAAATCACTTACCTTCCTGACTCACAGGCACAGGCTGAAAGCTTTGGTCCAAAACCACTAGAGAGCAGGTGGCATCAAAGCCAATCCCCCTAATCTGGCTCTTCTCCACACCGTGAGTAACTTTCTGGAACAAATACACGCAGTTGTTTTTAAATTACATTTCCTCGGTGCATTTACTCATCCTGCAACCGTAAGAGGGCACGAATACATTCACCAGCTTATGATGTCAATTTCTGCCTTTCATAAATAAACAGCTGTTCACACAGGATGTGTGCTTGAGATTCCCAACCAAGTGTACATTGAATCCTAGGGAGTACATTGGCAATACATAGAAAAGATTTTTCAGCACAACATGTTGTAAACATGTAGTGAGTCTAATACAGGTTTATCCCTGAATATTGAAAATTTGGCACTTGTCCATGAGGTTTTTGCCTTCCACTGAGGGGAAATTACCACTACTTATGATTTCAACCAGCATTATTAACAGGTATTTTTAAACATTTTTTAGTACGGTTAATTTAATCACATTTTTCTCATCACATAAACCTCTGTTAACTAAGGTAACACATACTCTTTGCCTTAACCTAATGTGGATGAATCATGCTTCCCCCACAGGCATATTCTGAGCCAGGAAAAACCCTGTAATGTTAATTTTTTTGTCGCAGAGACCAGTCATGCACCACATATGCCAGCTGCCGAGTATATACCTCCCCTAACTTAAGGCAGCTGTTGCCAAAGTGTGTGTGATGCCATTAAGAGCAGAGCCTGACCAATACTGAATTTTGGGGGCCAACTTAGGGAGTAAAAAATTATCTGATACTAATATATGCCATATATTTTTTAGACATACAGTTATGCTGTATTTACAGGGGAGTTCTAAAAAAATGGAAATTGATTGGGTCCTGTTTAACAACTTTTCAGCAATGTGTTTCAAACAAACTAGTTTACAGTGTAACAACAACACACAGCTTAATTCTAGACCACTGGCTATAGTGCTGTGTGTATTGGAAACAATGGAGGTGCAATATCTTGAAGTAAAATGTCTTGATGCATGCACAATCATTTAGGTAAGGAAATCCCAAAAATCATCTGGACGTAGCGTTTTCAGTGGGAGAAACGCTTCGTCATTCATCCAAGTGATTTCTTCAGTCTCAGCTGACTGCAGGTTTCCCCAACCTTATAAACGGTACCTTTGCACAATGACTGAAAGCCATTCCCCAACTCGTTGTGAATGGTCCTCACGGTCATGACAGTTGGCATATTAATGATCAAGAAACTGAGCTCACAGCCCATTGTTCGTCAGTGGTGCTAGTTTCATTAATTATGCAAATGTACTGGTTATAAGAAACCTACTGTAACAGCTGAGCTTGAACTAGGAGGGAATTAAATGCTGAAAGTTAGCAGAAAAAGCACAAGTGCGGTAGCTAGCTAACGGTAACCAAAATGGTCAAAAGAGTAAATATATTTTATATTTTACCTAAAATAGATGCTGAATAAAAAGACGAAATAACTAGCTTAAAGTAATTCTAGCAAAGTAAGCGAAATATTAGCCTATGGCAATACATAAACAACTGAAAGACTTACCAAGAGTTAGCTAAAAATAACAAACAGTTGCTGAAGTAGTGAAGAAAATGCTGGAATAATTAGCAGAGAATAATGTAAGGACAGTAGCAATATTTAATAATAAGTTTTAGAAGGAATTTTTAAATAATTAAAAAATATATGTATAATGAAGAAACTTCTTTTTTTTCTTTAGCTGCTAAAATACTATTAACATCCATGCTAAAAATGAGCTAAAACGAACACATGAGAGTCTGTGTTGGTGTATCTGTGCTCCTCAGACGGCTGCTATGGATGTATATCTTTATAGCACACTGAGACCATAAATCATCCCACCTTTACAACTGTGCAGCATTTCTCCCAGATCTCAGTGGAGGACTGGACATAGTGGTCAGACTCGGGCTCCCAGATGCTGATGGGCTCCTGTGCAGTGCTCTTCAGCAGGCCCTCCCCGGTCACTAGCGCAGCCCTCACACTGGCTGTGCCCACGTCCACTCCAACATAAAAAATCTCTGCCATGAGGAGATGAGCTGATCTGAAAGTGGGGGAGGAGGTTTATTATTAACCAGGTTACATTATCAGTGTCGACTTTGAGCAGGTTATACAAATGCAAGAAAAACGCCATTATTGAGGTCA
Organism: Etia nguti; assembly: GCA_015106755.1. Lineage (NCBI taxonomy): Eukaryota > Metazoa > Chordata > Actinopteri > Cichliformes > Cichlidae > Etia > Etia nguti. Next base: position 36,609 of record VUQG01001740.1, on the reverse strand, counting down.
TTTGCTCATTTTGCTTTTGAAAAATGTTTTCTTTTCAGCATCTTCACACACTCCTGCAGTCGGTTGGAGAGCAGGAGTGTGTGATGTGCAGCAGCAGCTGGTAAAACAGAGTTTACAGCAATAATAACAGACTAGTACTTTTAAAGTACTTATTAATAAACAAATAGGACGCGAGCGCGTAATCTCACACGACATTCAGAACTTACCCAGCGATTAAACTATTATTTCAGTGCGCAGAACATTTATGTTGATCGTTCAAGTTTGTGATCAGGGTACTTTCAGAGTTAGAGCACTGCTTTAACGCTGCTGGACCTCAGATTCCGCTAGACGGAATGCGAAAGCGGACAAAAAGCTTACGGTCGCCTAAGTTGGTCAGGCATTTTAGCTTCAGAAATCAGCTTTTTCATCCTGTCATATTTTATGACAGGATGAATACATTTGAATATTTTTATATATTACTTTTAGTATCTGAAGTTTACCAAGTTTACCATTGAAAACGTGATTTTTTTTTTCAAAGTGTGCAGAACATGACTGCAATGTCAGTTGTGGGGTGCGAGGTTATTATAATTACCTAAAACTAAATTAAAAACTAAAACTAGATATAAAATATAAACTGGGGAAGGGGTGGGGGGGACTGAAAGTAAACTAAATTAAAAATATAAATTTAAAAATAAAATAAAATTAAAAAGAAGTGGCTGATATAAAGAGATCCTGCCAATGGGTGGACTGAAAGACAGCACAGGTGCACTAATCCTGGCAGGACCAACAAGCTATAAGCTCAAAATTGATAGAGGCTGGGGTCTACCACATCAGCTAAGACACGTGCCCGTGTGCAGGCTGTGCAAAGACGCCCCTGGGACAACCCAGGGCGTAACAACGGGGTGCAAGATGCCATTACACAGGGCATACGTGGAAGTGTATGCCGACATAGTATACAGGAACATCTCTGGAAGTATGGCCTGGAAGTCCCAAGGTCAAAATGGGATAGGAGAAGGCCGTAGTGGTAGAGGTAGCTATACCAAGTGATAGCAACGTCAGGAAGAAGGAAAACGAGAAACTCCAGAAATACCAAGGGCTGAGAGAGTAGAGAAGATGTGGAGGGTGAAATCGGAGCACTCAAACGGTGACTGGAAACTGGGCGAGTGGCTTCAGCAGATCCCAGGAATGACATCTGAGATCTCTGTCCAGAAGAGCGCAGTTGTAGGAACACAGCAAAGATACTCCACAGTACCCTCAAGCTCGAGGGAAAGACAAAGGGTGGGGAATTTTATATAGTCAGGTTTTTCATTCTAAATCCTACCTTGTCTCTTTGTGTTATTAAAGGAGATAAGCAGCTGTGTAAAGGAAGTGCCGCTGGATGTGACCAGTATGTTTGGGCAAGGAATGATCAGCAGAGATGGACTTCAGAGAAAAACCAAGCAGCAGGACAGGAAGAAACAGATGGTCTCCAACAAACAGTGCATGGACAGTGTTTGAAATCTCATCTGTCTCTCTCACTGGCCAGTGTGTGTGTGTGTGTGTGTGTGTGTGTGTGTGTGTGTGTGTGTGTGTGTGTGTGTGTGTGTGTGTCCCTCAAGTCCACGCCTGAAGGTAATCAAAACTTTGTTCTGTTGATACATCAACACATGCACATACACTCTCTCTCTGTGTTTTGCTCTAATAAAGGGGAGGAGAGGGGAGGGGTGTTTCCGTGAAAGCTGGATTGTCCCACCTCTGTACAACAAAAGCAGGGCCTGTTGGGAGACAGGCGGGACCAGCTCCTGATTAGAAAACTCCATGCAGTGGAAACAGCTGGCCCAGCCAGGGAGGAAGAAAGCACTGTTATCTAAAGGCGACCCCGTCAACCCAGTAGAGAGGAAAAGCTGACAGAGAAACAGGAAGCATGGCCGGGCCATAGCGATAGTTTGATTGGAAACACTGCACGGTGGGTCTTGACACAGGTATATGGACAGAGTCGCCCAGAAAGTTACCGTGTGATAGAAAGAAAGAACGTTTCTAAAGCATTCCAGCACAGGCTTTCTACTTCAGGGTGTCATACTTTAGAATGGGTGTTGCGCAGCCTTCTGATGAAGACAACATGTCATCTGGAGAGTGTTGACCTCAGGCTGCCCTGGTTATCCCAGCCTGTCTGTCTGGGCTGTTAACTTATTTATAGTTGGCTTGAGGAGAACATGTTTAATAATACAATGGGGTAGACCAGACAGACTGGACAGCAGCTGTCATTAGCTGGCTTTGCGTCTACCTATGCGAATGAATGAACACATATTCATACATATGGTGTAGGGTGGTTAAGACTGCAATACCATTTACTTCAATATTTTTACAGGCATGTTGCAAAGCAATGACTTGTCCAAGCATAGACCAAGTCTGTGTAATCACAAACCTGTCTTATGTACCGCCTGCAGATAAAATATACTGCAAACTTAGCAGAATAATAAGGAAATTTGTGTTTGGTCAGTTATTTCTGTGTTGTAAAAATGTTTCTTGCCAATAAATCTTATACTGTTGGACAGCCTGTTAATTTTCCACTAAATGGTGCCACATTTGTAGGAAAATGCATTTTTGAGTTGAGTGTGTGGGCTGCACCCATGTAAAACTTGCCAACGCTTCTCTGTCAGTACCAAACAGCTTATTCTGTTGCTGACTCTTGTTTGGTGTCGTTTTTTTTTAGCAGTTTATTCGTTTAACAAACAGGGACCTCAGTAGCATGTGGAAGAACCATACACATGCTCCTCTTCATGCTGGTCACCAGCTTGGTCAGGCACTGCTGTGGGATGGCGTCCCATTCTTCAACCTACTTGTCGCAAGTCAGCCAATATGGTTGTGTCCATCATGAACAGCATGCCCACGAGTGTTCAGTGGGGTTGAAGTCAGGACTTCAGCCAGGCCATTCCATCTTCTCCACTCCCAAATTCCGGAGGTAGTCTCTGATAAACCCCTCTCTGTGGGGGTGAGTATTGTCGTCTTAGAGACTGAATTCTGTCCCAGACTGTGGAGACATGGGATTGCTACTGGTTGTAGAATCTTATCTCAATATCTTGATATGCATTCAGATAGCCGCCGGTGACGACAAGCCTTGTTTTTCCAGTGAGGGAGTTGCCTACCCACTGCTATGTCGTCCTGCAAGCCTTGACTGCAAATCTGTAGAAGATTGCCTATGGTTCCTAAGTGCCAACAGCCTGAGGAAACGGTCTTCTTACAGCGTCGTCTTTTTGGGACGCCCACTTCACAGCCTGTCTCTGACATTCCCCATTAGATAGAAGTTGGCCTTCAATTTGGAGATGATACTGGGGCTTACTCCAAATAATGCTGCTACTTGGTTTTACAAGACACCAGCTTGAAGTTGGACTATGGCACAAGTCCGATCCAGATCAGTCAAATAGGGCATGCTTAGAGAAGACCAACTGACTGCTCTAGCAGGGTCCATGCTCGCATACTGGGGTAGCAGCAGCTCAAAACAAGAGTCAGTAGCAGAATAAGCTGTTTGACATAAGAAGAGAAGATTTGACAAGTTTTTCATTTGTGCAGTCCACATACTCAACTCTGCTGCTCAACCTGTAAATGCATTTTCCTTACAAATGTGTCGTTATTTTAGGGGAAAGAAAGAAAGAAATTGCCAAGAAAGAAAAAGCCGACCAAGCGCAAATTTCCTTATTTTTTGTGCAGAGTTAGGGTTGGGTTAGCCTGTCAGTGCATAGGTAAGATCTGGTCCATATGTTGCTATCCCCTCATATATGTCATTAAATCAATGGTACAATATAATTCAGTCCTTTTTTTTCTCAGCACAGTCCAGTGTTAAGGTTACTAAGAGTTTTTAATAGTATGGCCTTTTCAGCATTGACAAATTTTGCTCAACAACAATTAATCAAAATATTACAGTGTTTAAGGAATTCACATGTCATATCAAAGTCCTTCGAGCAAGTCTCACCACTCAGCATCCATCTCTCGCAGGAACTTATTTGGGTATTTATTTCATAACATAATTTAAATTAAGTTTAATTTGATTGGCCACTATGGGACACAATCACTCCCCCATCAATATCTTTAAAAAAAAAATTATATTTAGCTGTTAAATGTGCTGGCTTTCCCCTCAATATAAGGTTTTAAAAATGTCCCCTGGAAGTTACACCTGTGCTACCATCTTTGCTGTTGCAGACTTCATCTATAGATTGGTTGCAGACTTACCTAAAATAGAACTCCATTCATATTTTATGATTATTTATTGTAACTATTTTTTTTGTTGTGCAAAAATGCATTGCAAAATAAATATTTGGAAAAGTGCAAGACTGTTTTAACTAGTACTGCACCTTAATCAAAACAAAAGGTTGCATGCTAGTTTATTTTTACATCATGCCAAACATTTGGCTCACTCCACGCAGGATTGCGCAACTTTGTTTTTTTTGTGTATTTTTTTTTAAGCCACACATCAAAAAGCACGACAGACATCCTCTGCATGAACACATACAGGAGAAAAAACACTCTAAAAGGCTGCTGTGGAAATTTACAAGTTGATGTTCCTTAAAGAGTGGAAATGTTTTCTCCTGGAAGAGCTTTTTTTTTCTGAAAATGATCAGCTAAATAAAATACTCTTTGGCACAGCAGCTAACTTGATTTTACTGCATCATATGATACTGGTACTAGGAAAAACAGATCATAACTGCATAAATGTTTGTTATACAACAATGTTAGTGTTAGAGATGCACAAATCTTATAGCCTACTATAAATTGCATTTATAGAAATATGGAGTACCCATACAAGAATATAATTTAGTGCTTACGGCCTAGTGTACATTTATGTATTAATGCTAATTTGTTTACATATAATAGATTTTTTTGTTCTTATATTTCTAAGTTTTTTGAATATTACTTGTTTCCACAGACTGTATGGCACAAGTACACATTTTCCGAGTAAATACGTGCACTGCTGAGGACATATGCCATCTTCACATAGCAAGGAATCAAAAAGAAACTTAAAACCAGCACAGGTGTAGGACCACATATTTTGTGGGCAACAAAAGAGCTTTCAGGTCAGGTTCTTGTTCTTTACTGTCTTTAACCCTGCTTTACCAGCCAACCTGTCCCCACTTCCTCAAAAGTCCCGTGTAGTTCTTCCTGTACAGACACACACCTTGATCACCATCATTTCTGCATTTTCAAGCAGGTTAATCATCTCTTTAATCTGATTTATTTTTTAATATTTAAGCCTGTGAAACCTACAGCCTTGGATCACATGTTCCTGATCAGAAACATCTTATTTAAAGATTCCTGGTTCATTTCCAATCAGCGCTCATCTCTGCGCACCCACAGCGCGCACTTCGGGGATAACTAGTAATTGAGCGGGTAACTAAATATTCAAAAACACTACGTAATCCCAGAGTACATTGCTCCACTGTCTGCATTACCTAATCCCATAAGCCATTGCGGTGGGCGGGGATATGGCCTGTTGTCAGAGCAACCTGCATGTCATTAGATACATCCCGCCTACCAAGTCATCTCCAGCCAATCGCTGGCCGTAGAAATGACATCATTGTTATTTTCAGGCAAGCTGCAGCTTAGAGGTGGATAAAGTTCGTCTCCACGTTGGAAGTGATAGAAAGTATTAGCCGTTTTCAGGCACTGTTTTTACTTTTGGGAGCGGGGATAAGTCACGGAAGATATTCGGTGTGTCAGGACACGGAGACCCAGCCGCGGGGGGACAGTTTTTGGTTGTTGATGAGCGCAGGGCGCACAAAAGAAAAGTTTTCCCAGGACATAAAGTTGTCAAGTGAGTTGAACTTCAACAATAGGCGGACTCTATCGCAATCCAGTTGACGGACTGTCACGGGACCTATGTAAACAGTCGACCGTGGACTGTTTTTTTTTTCTTTTTTTTAAGGAGAAAACGAAAGATCTCCCTCAGGGTGAACAAAACTTTATGTCCAGAAAAATGGAAGCGACCTTCTACGACGAAGCCTCCAACCCTCAGCATGACGGGGCGGCAGTGTACGGCTTCAACCCTAAAACCCTCAAACAGACAATGACCCTGAATCTGAACGACCCGAAGAACTTTAAACCTCATTTGGGCGCCAAGGCCCTGGACATCCTGACGTCCCCTGATGTCGGGTTACTGAAGCTGGCCTCACCTGAACTGGAGAGACTGATCATCCAGTCCTGCAACGGGCTGACAACTCCCACCCCGACCCAGTTCGTCTGCCCCAAGAACATCACCGACGAGCAGGAGGGCTTCGCTGAGGGGTTTGTTAGGGCGCTGGCTGAGCTCCACTACCAGCAGCAGATACCTGCCGCCCAGCCCGACCCACAGACCGGCTCGGCCAACGGCATAACATCCGGCTCCGCTGTGCCCGAGAGCGGCGGGATTCCCTACAGCTGCACGGTGCGCACGGAGCCGCCGGAGTACACCAACTTGAGCAGCTTCACTCGGGCTGTAACAGGCTCCACGCCCGCACCTGCCGGCGAGAGGCAGCCACCTCCACCTACAAGTTACCCGGCGGCCCCACAGCCGTCCCACAACCACATGGACCACCCGCTGCCGGTGGCTGCGCAGCACCCACGGCTACACGCACTCAAAGAGGAGCCACAGACGGTCCCGGAGATGTCCGGCGAGACCCCACCGCTCTCCCCCATCGACATGGAGTCCCAAGAGCGCATCAAAGCTGAAAGGAAGCGCATGAGGAACAGGGTGGCCGCGTCCAAATGCCGGAAAAGGAAGCTGGAGAGGATCGCTCGACTGGAGGACAGGGTCAAAAACCTAAAGAGCCAAAACACGGAGTTGGTTTCCTCTGCCAACGTCCTGCGGGACGAGCTGGCTCTGCTCAAACAAAAGGTGATGGACCACGTTAACAGCGGCTGCCAGCTCATTTTGACGCAGCAGCTCCAAGCTTACTAGACTTGCCAAGGGAAGAAAATAAAAAGAACCAAGGGACACTGCTCGGGGACCAAATGCAGCTTAAAGTGGCCCTTTCAGCCTTTCAGGGACGTCTCAGCGCATTGGGTTTTTTTTTTTCTTCACCAAAATATCCGCTCAGACTGTATCCATATGAAGGCTGACTGACAAGATATGTGGTATTGGTCAGCAACGGTGAATTGTCACAGAGCAGAAGCCATCAAACTTATTGCACAGGCGCACACAGCTCAGAGGGAACCTTGGCTCTGCCAGCGCCTCTGATCTGGCTCGTTACATATTTCTGGCATTTTTTTTGTGTCTCTGTCATTTTTTTCCACCTTAAACTACATAATGAAATCTGTAATCTGTCAAACCAGCTATGGCAAGTGTCCACATCTTATCACTCGACTGTGGCCCACACATATCCTGCACCCTGACTGGAGGAGAGATAGGGCTTGTGTGGGATCAAACTGCAGACACAATTTGAACCAAGCCTTTCACTATGTCAAGTAGCAACGTATGCATATGGACATAAGTCCAGCACTGAGTATCCCAGGCACCAACGATTATATGTACAGAACACTAACAACAACAACAAAAGTTCACACCTTTCCCTAAAGACTCATAGGTGTGTGTTTACTGACAAAACTGCCTTACTTTCTTAATACTTACCTTCATGCAACTTTGTGATATAGGCGTAACTAATGTCAAACCTCAAGTTAACACTTAGTAATATTTGTACGCAGTATTTTGAGCACTTAACTGTAAATATGAGAAAATAAAAGTGTTAGACATGCAGCACGATGTGTGTTGTGGCTTTGTGATTAACGATAAATGAGCCTGGAGGTGACCGGATAGTCTTGCAGTGTGTTACATGGAGTGTTTGTTGTTGGAGAAACTGGGGCGGACGGGAGACTGAGTCACCAGCTCGCTGAGGCGCACCCGATGGTTGCCGAAGCTACTCGGACGCCCATTGGACAGCGAAGCGTCGGAAGTGAGCCGCAGGGAGCCAAATATGGCAAGAGGTCCCGAGCGAGCGCTGGGACGGGTGGGGGGGGTGTATGTGCGCGCGCGCGCGAGTTATAGTCACCGTCCTCCCACTACAGCTGGTGACTCCTTTACAAGAAACGCCATGAAGCCGAGGCAGATCTGTTTACACACTTGAAGGGAGTGGGTGGAGAAGAGATACTCTGTAAAAAGGAGGAGGCCTATTTTTTAAAATTTATTTTCTCAACTACTGTCTGTAATATAAATAAGTTTATGTAGAAAAAAAGTACAAATGTATATATTTTATACATTTAACCTGAACAGAGGGGCACATGTTCAATTATTTGGAAAGAAATTAAAACAAAACAAAAAAAACAGACACTGTAGCCCAACAATGACGCCAGAAGCTGGTAAATGATTGCGCATATGTTCATGTCTAATCATTTACCAGCTTCTGCTGGTAAATGATTGGAGGAAGCAGCTGTCTGGCAGTTTAAAGACCCTACACACAGACTGTAAACCCACACAGGTGCTTTCACTCACTGGCTGATACACCCTGGCCCTACCTGTTATGACAGGACTGTTTCTATGTTTAACTTGAGTCTTGGTATATTGCTTTAGATAAGCTCCTCACAGATTCCCTCAACTTCAGCCTGACACAAGATTTAATCAGACATTAAATGAATACACCTGCATGTTCTGTCCAGGACTTTTATAACCATTTAAATTCTTGTAATCTTTTATACGTGCGGTATGTCATGTTGTGAACTGGTTATTTACACAACACTCAAGGATTAGATATGTGCTTTTCTGTATCTTTACAGGATGTTTTGATGCATATCTGACAATTTGAACAAAGAGGAACTCGAGGCAACTCAGACAGGGTTTAGTCTGTTAAGGCATCTTATCCACAAACTCTACAACTGCATCCTGCACTGGATCCCCAGACAGTGTACGCTAAAATTAAACACTATATTCTACTATGGAACAAAAGTTACAAAATGACGGCTGTCTGCCAGAAACGGCTGGTGGAGTTGATTACTGGAGCCGACTGCCTGCTCTGGTCTCATCCAACAGCTTCTTTTAATCTTACTTGTCCTCCATCTTTCTGTGCAACACAAATTTTTCCAGGTTTTAAACAGCTTTAAGTTCTCAAACACGGAGTTCCTCAATTATATCTATCTGGGGGTCGTTCTTGTGTTTGGTTCCTGATAACCCTCATAGTCTGTGCACAGTCCTGTGGCCGGGGGCTCTCAGCTGACGAGCACGCCCTCTTTAGCAGCTATGCGCTGCCGGTGGACGTGGTCCTGCTCTAGTTCTTCATGGCTGGGGTGCCAAAGACGTGACAGGACGCGTTCCATGTTGAGGGCGTACATGGTGTGGGAGGGCATCACGCCGTGGTGAACCTGCATTAAACGAGCATAAAAGAGATGAGAAAACCATTTCAATTCTGATAGTTAAATGATGGAAAGGTAGGCTTGGGAAAAAAAGAAAGAAGAAAAAAGAAATCCAGCGATAAGAGTAAAGAAAGAGTAAGACATGAAGATATAAACCTTTACACTTTACATGTGTATTTCTGAGGGAAACATCATCTTTGTGTAAACACAGCTATTTAGTAAAGAAGGCAAACAGCCTAACAATTCTGACCTCAAACTTATAGTTTGGTTAGAAAATGTAAAAAAAAAAAAAAAAAGCTGAAAGTTTTGTTATCTTTAACTGACAGCTC
>VUQG01001740.1:16569-26993 GCA_015106755.1 Etia nguti | reverse complement strand
GCTCGAAAATTACAAGACAAAAAACGGCAGCAACTGTACACCGTTATGAAGCCAGAACTTAGAAAAGTTTGGCATTTTTGATGGAAAAATAAGTTTATATCAGTTTTATTATACACTAATTCGTGGACCATTAAACAACTTCACAGAATCCCACAACTGCATCACATTTAACAGGGTCAAAGGTTGTATTATTTGACCACTTGCCTGGGAATATCACAACTTTTCCTTTGGGCCTTTCCAAACAAACTCACTGTGAAATATGCTGATGTTGCTAGAACCAGTCGTGCATATTTTCTTACCTGTAAAGCCTCGAGGAGATCAAACATGCCGATTGGAGGGAGAGGCGCAGGAAGACTGTCAGCAGAACAAGCCAGCAAATGAACAGCTTGCTGCTCAGCCTCATCCGGTGACACCTGGGGTGGTGGGCCTGCAGGGAGGGAAGCATTCGGTGGCGGACTTCAAGGAAGAAAAGTACACTATTAGTTCATACTGACAGCAAAATAAAGCAGCTAACTGATACAAAAATAAAAGCTTTAATGAAGTTGCAGTAATGAGAGGCAAAAACATTTTTCTGCATCAAATGCATTTCCTTATACTGAGAATTATCACAGCCCAACAAAAGCTGGAGTCCCTACCATTCGGCAACACTGTGGTAAGCAGCAAGACTGTTCTTCAGATAGGGTTGAGGCGTGACATCACTCCCAAAAGCGTAGGGGAAACGGCTGTCTCGTAATCGATACGCCTTCCTCCGCGTGATTACGGCAGTCAGGACATCTTTCAAGTGGTGCTGAAGTAAATCAGAGCACTGAGTCAGTGCACAGTCAGACCGAAAATGGCTCCCGTTCATTTCTAGGTGCAACAGGTCGCATTAGCTTTTGCATGTAAAGTGACTGATGGCTTAGTGTAGTTTAATCCAAGTGATCACTGATAATGGAATCAAGACGGACCTCTCTCACTCAGGAAGTATTTCTATATACTTGTTTGATAACTCAACTTTAAAGAATTCAAACAGCTGAGTGAAAAAGACGCTGGGCTGGGCATGGACACAGACTGAGACAGTAAAACTGATGTTCCTCCTGCTTTTGGCAACAACACATGGGTAAACATCCCTGTAAGATTTTGGTGTGACTAAGCGACAAAGCTCTGCTCAGTCTCCAGAGAAAACAAAGCTGTCAGTGCTGCATAATAAATGACGCAGAACATGTTCTTTCTGATCATTTAAACCACTGCACGGATGTTTAAACAACGTCAGACTTGAGAAGCAGAAGAATCACTCGCGTCACACTCTCAGCTTTTATGAGGGTGCACTGAGGTTCAAACAGTCACTCTTCTGTTGAACTGTTAGTATATACCTCAACAGCATAGATCATGGTGCTGATGGCATCTTCTGTGACGTTATCCAAACCCAGCTCAAAGGCGGTCACCATCATGCGAGCCTCCAGCTGGCCCCGTGTGGGCAGCAGCAGAGTGTGGGCGCTGAGACGCAGCTCTTCCTCCTCGCTTCCCGCCTCCCTCGGGCTGAATGCCTGGGCGGCGCTCAGAGGATTCTGAGGCTGGAAACGATGCTGAAGGACACACAAGCATCCGAGCGGTATTGTCAGTCCACTGTTAAAGCACACAGCTATTATTTAGAGGTGGCTAACCTTACAGCTGTAACATTCTGTCGTGATTTTACTTTTTAAGTGTACCGCACACATACACTTGGGTGGCCATCCTAAGTAAAGTGTATCTGTCGACTCATTGCAGTATTTGATTGATTTACTGTTGGACAATTCCCCTACTCTTATTTTGAAAGCCCTGGCCCTTTTTGTGTGGTTTCCCTAGCAGCTGGTTTGCTGGTCAGGTTGCTGTTGTGGCAATCCTCAATGTAATTCAGCGAGTGGCTTCTACATCCACTGTACCCTTAATACCCAAGTGTATAACAATAAAGACTGGGTTTGACGATCATTAGAATAGTTTCTGATGCAAACCCTTTCATTTTGTTCTATAAGCAGGCCTGAAATATGAGAAACTACTCAGTTCAGAAAAAACCTTCAAGGGTTACTCCTAGAAGGCTTTCAAGGGGTAAAGAGTTAAATGGATCTTGTGTTAATAGTCAGATGGACTTAGATTGGTGACAGTCTTTTTTCTGCTGTGAACTGAATGGCCCAAGATCCAAAAACTTCAGCAGGAGGAATGGGTCATGTGGCACAATGCTGAGCTCTTTGAGACTGCAGAACATGGATTATCATCACTAGTTGCAGCCCAACACTGTGGAGACAAAGCTCATCCACAGAGAGACTCAACGGAGCGGCAGCTCAATAAAAGTTTACTGGTCACACTACCTGGCAACTAAAATATTTGGAGAGGAGAACCTTATAAGAAGTATTTTTTCAACAATTCATTAAAGGTGTGTGTGCAACCTCTGTCAAAGAATATACATTTGTGGGAAAATTTTAGCAGTATTGCTGCCAACGTGAACATATCTAGCCCATGCGGGGATGAAAATATGAACGAGGACTTACGTCAAATTTTTGCCTAGAGGAACATTTCTTATTCCCCTTCGGTTTGCCGGGCTTTGAAGCGCAGCTACCTTGCCACTGCAATGACCCTGCACCCTCTAGAGGACAAAAAGGACGCACAACAAGGTGCATGAAAGACACAAACAGAGATGCCATTTTATTTGGTGAAATATTCTTGAATTGTAATTTCAACAGCTCCTAAGCCAGCCCTGACAAATTACAAAAAGGTATGGCTTAATACATACATAAAACATCAGCTGTTATAAAATATAGGTTCAGCCACAAGTTCAGAGGCATTCAGTCATTAGTAAAAAAAAACTCACCTGGTGTGGAGACGATGATCTGGCACCGTGTAAGAATAGCCAGGAGAAAATCATTGTGAACATGGACTGGATGAATGAAGGAAACACCGAATAAGCCAGATTTCTATTAGTATTATATTTTCTACATTACACATTAGCACAGAGGAGAGCTGTTCTTTGACACTGACCATTCTCCTGTGCCAACAGCCGACGCGCCTCAATGTCAAACTCTTCCTTGCTGATCTTTTGTTTGAACCACAGCTTCAGGTTTGCCCAGTAACTGCAGGGAGGAAACAAGAAGCAAGCACCAACACACACATAACTCAGGTGCATCTACAACCCAAAGTGATGCTGGACACAGACAGAAACACACACACACACACACATACATACACACAAACACCATCTGCACGTCATTACATCTCTTTATCGCGTTATTCACGTGCTATTAACTTTTAAAATCACAAATACTCAACAGTTCTGTTCCTGTTTCTTTCACTTGGCGTCTTTAAGCTTCACTTATCTCTAACTCGGGATACACTTTTCAAAATATCGTCAAGTTGGATTTATACAAACCCGCCATAACGTTAGAGTTCATACAGCTAATAAAGCTCAAGGTAAATCTCACCTTTCTTACGCATCACCTTCACCACAGACATTAAAAAAATACCAAAGAGATGCTACAGTAATATGTCAATAACGGGGGAAATGCTGCAAAATGTAGCAGGGGATAGCTAGGTGCTAATTGGTCCAAGGCGCAGTTAATTAATGTTAGTCACCTTTTCATTTCAGCAGCACAGAAATGGGACCAAAACGCAAGACTACGAACAAAGACAAGCACACATACAACACTTCACTTACTGTTTGACATTATCGCCGATTGCATCCGTTAAATTCTTCTTTGCAATCTCAAGCTCGCTAGCATGAGCCGCCATGACGTTCATAAACGCCTACAATTACGTCATTAATCGGCGACAGTAACATATTTTTTCCTTAACCTGTAAACCTTATTGTAGAAAATACATTTCACAAAATGAATCGAAAAGAGACAGATGGTTGAGATTTGTTGAATCTGACTAGTTAAGTAAAATCTATTAAAAAGTCAATAATCAATCAATAAATAAGTTAAGTTTAATAAATATGGTGCCTAAATTAAATACACATGATGACTAAGCTAAGCTAAATAATAGAATCAATCACAACAAAAAGAAGCGGAAAACCCAATGTAAGTAAAATAACTAAACCATATGGTTTTGGTTACAAACGACTGCGCCGCTAGATGGCAGTGTGGTATCATTTTCATATTTGTACACAGCGCAGATGAGTAAGGTTTGCCTTCAAGGACTTCTGCTAGACAAGCTCTCTAAAGACGTGGTTAACTTTGATGAAAGGATATATTTTAACCCTGAGGACAAACTTATTTCACTAGTGTGTACTTGATGCAGAAGAGCTGAATAAAAGTGCTTTTAATCTTGTAAATTTCATACCATAACAAAGAGGTGAAGATGCCCCCCCCCCAAAAAAAAAAAAAAAAAGTTGTCTGTCTTTTACCAAACAGAACCTTAGCTCTTTGTGTTTAACAGTGAACAGCTTTCATGTCAGAACACAGCATTTGCGTGCTGACACGACTTTAGAGCCTGAGCTTACATGTATAAAGAATGACTCCAGAGTCAGTCTGCAAGACCAGTGGGATGTGATCAAAGCCTTCAAAACAAATCATATAAACACGAAGCAGTGTTGCAACCTTTTAAGACAAGGTTAGAGAAAGGTCACATTGTCCCGTTTTCAAGCTCTAGGCTTTTCCAACATTTTGCACACTAGGTTTTGGGTTTTTATGGGTTTTTTTTGTTTGTTTGTTTTTTAGCTCCACTTAGACCAGAAGAAACACTTCTAATGATCACAGAAGTTTCCCTCCAATATGAAGCATGCTTGCCTGCACTTCCCATTATAACCACTAAAATTTCCACTCAATTCAAAAGTCACTCACACCTACAGCTACTTTGGAATGCAACAGCTATAACATCAGCCAGTACACTTCTATGAAGTAATTATTTCTTCTTCTTTCACCAAAAAAATGTAGCTTTACAGTTACCAGTTGAAGTTAGAAACCTCAATTCTCCACGGTGCTGGACAGAAAGCATTTCTGTGGTTCCATATGTTGTCCTTTACAGATAATATTTCTCTCAAGCAGATTTAGGCCGGGAGGCCCTTTTTGTTTTTCACTCTTTTAACTTTGGCATAAAAACAGCTGAGTCATCAAATAGATGATCCTCCTCACCCAGCCCCCGCATACCCAGGAGGTTCTGAAGCCTTTACCAGGTCATCTGACTCATGTCATTCATCAAAATGAGTGCAATCACTGAACATATACAGACATACTGTAGGCTATTAGCGGGTCCTCAGTTACGTGACTAACTTGCAGTGTTGGAGGTCATACTTCTTTACAAAGGATGTCCATTTGATCATCTAAGGCTTTCTAGGCTTTAGCAGAATAAACAAGCCTGCCATGCGAAACACAAGAACAATGAAAACCATCTGAATTTTTCCTCGCTATTAGATGCATTTAACAGACTAAATGTCTGTTAATAAGCAGCTGAAACTCAGGGAGCAAATGTTCTGTGGTTCACATGTCCTTTTGTTTGTTATCTCTGGGTTGCATTTGCTGCTTAGTTTGGAGAAAAACCCCTCAGCAAGATAGAGATCATTTTCACAATCTCAGCCTCTGCTTGTTTGCTTCACAGCTAAACACAGTATCACTCTTCTGGACATTTTAGGACAGAGTGGAAACTGTAGCTGTCCACAGCAAAGTGAGCCTTTCCAGATCTCTCCAAACGATCATCCATCTTAAACAAGTGTCTGTTGAGCCCAAAATCAAAAGGGCACTTAGCAACAAACTTAGATACGGATTTGTTTAACTGTCCCAGTTAGAGCAAGAAATTCATCATGGAGCTTATTTTCAAAGAAAACAGCTCCACATCCTGCCTGCTGATTTGCTGCTGACACTAAGTGAGCTTCTGAGAGCTAATGAGTCACTCTCACGGACATTCCCCCAACAGCAGATGTCTTATAGCAAACAGCAGCGAACTGTCAGGGATCTTCCGAGCCTGAAATCTGTAGACAGTGAACCTTCACTTAGTGACAAGGAGGGCTTTCACCTCTGAAACGTGCAGTGGTTTTCAGAGGACCACACTGCAACAGCCTCAGTCTGCTGGCAAGGTATTTTGAGTTGGTGCAGACCTGAGTGTGGTCCTTTCACCGGTGCCAAGGATGTCACCTTCACAGTTCCAGCATGAGGCGGTGCAGGGGTTTGGTTTTTGTGGGTTAATCAGGCATTTCCATATCCCTGTGAGGCTGTTTAAAATTGTGAGGGTTCAGTGTGTCACCAGCACAAGTTATTGGAAGGCTACACTTGGAGCAACCCACACTGGCTGATTTGTGGGGTCTGTTCTCACTGAGGTTTTAGAGGCACATTTGTAAGAGGAAGGTGGTCCGTTATAATCAACGTCCTTTTCCTTGGTCAAGCTGGGAAAATTTGTATTGAAATTAATCTAGTAAAGCTTCTTAGTGGGCAGCAGTGGAGGACAGGGATGGACAGGACGTCTAGTTTTTGCATGAAAGCACAAAAAAGTGTTTTAGAGAACAACTACGCTCTAGAAGAGTATCTAAACCTGCTCTCGAACTTCTCGGCAAGCAGTAGGCCTATACTTTGTTAAAATGGTTTGTATATGTCAGTAGGTCACATTTCTGCATGTTTTATTTTATTTATTTGGAGCACCTTTCAAGAAAATTAAAGACAAAGATTGGATTTCTACATAGAAACAAATCTTGTTTCTCATTCACGACTAGTAAGATCATTGTGCAATCCGCCAATTTTGTCTACGCTTGATTATGGTGATGTTGCTTCTATATTCAAGTTGAAGCCTCTTGATTCTGTGCACAACCGTAAATTACGATTCATCACAGGTGATTCTTTTCTTAGTCACCATCGTATCTTATATGAGAGAACAAATTTGATAATGTACAGTAAATTGTAGAGAGCAGCATTGTGTGATATTTATTTCTTTGCTGCAAAGATTGCCTGCTTCTCTCCTTCACTGAATTTAAACGGAGCTCTTACAATGTCAGGCCGTGGGACATTTTAACAATAGCTGTACCTGTTGTTCACACTGAAATTGGAAAAACTGGATTTAAATATTTCGCCGCCTATAAAAGGAACAAACTACCAAAATGTTACGAAGCTGTATTCTCTGATTTCAATAGAACATTTTAAAGATTGTATTTGTCTCTCTGCAACAACTCTTGCACGTTTTTTAAAAAAATTGTGTACATGTACCTGTTTGTCTAAATCTTTGTATGTGTTTTATTTTGTTCACAGGTCTGTCTTGAAAAATAGATCTCAGTCTCAATGAGACTTAATGTTTAAATGAAGGATTTGATAAGCATTTATGTATTTTCAGACCTGTGACTGATTAAAGCCCTTGGCCTCTGGGCTTTAATTTTCACATGCTTATTTGTTTTTTTGCTAGCTCTTAGCTTACTTGAGCACAGAAACAGTGATACAGAAGACAAATCCTCTTAAAATCAGAAGAATCCTCAAACAATAAAACTAAAATTAACTTTAATGAGTATATATGGAATCAGTGTCAAAGGGGTAGTTTCCAGAACTACTCAACTTCTCATTTTAGAAGTAAAAAAAGGGGGTATATCACATTAATCTGTAAGCTTTGGATCCGGTGCTTTGCTTTTATAACTTTTGATCCTGACTGGAAGTGTTTTCCAGTTTTATGGCAAAGTAAGCTAAACGCCAGGTGGCTAGTTTCAGATTTATTAGAGACACATGAGAGTTGTACCATTAATCTCAATTTTACTGTTTGCAAGATATTCTGATGTAATTAAATTCAGTCTTCTGAACTAACATCGACATGCATGCAGGCAAACTCTAAGGAAACAGAGGTTTTGACGGTTATAATGAGACAGATTTATAGACATAAAGGCATTAAGAGCACTCTTTTGGACTGTCAAAGGGAGTACACAATGGTTGAAAAAGAAAGAAAAAGGATTCATGTGTTCCATGTGATCAAAGTTGTGCGCCTGGCGCTGATGACTTTGCTTGAAACCAGTCATCCTCAGACACCACTTGAAGAGTGTGATGGTCTGGCTCATCAACACAAAGCCGACAGGGCCAGAAAGATTTAAGACAACTCCTATTAGTGTCAAATGCAAAGTGTTGCAAACTAGTCCAGGAATTCCTTGTAACTTTTTGATTTTGCCTATCCTTCCTCTATTAAGTGTCACAGCACTCGGTTGAATCAGCCGAGGAAAACAACTTTTAACCAGCAAGACAGAACAGGACTAAAAATTAATAAGTCAAGTAAACATATTGACTTGGAGAAGAGATAAACCAGCGTATGAAGAGAGCTCTTTTGAAACCACTTGAACAAGAATGTCCCCTGAAGTGACCCCCAAATGTTCCCATTTAGTGACTGTTGGTTGTGTAATCTGCCAAGCATCGTGACTCATCGGCTTTTATTGCTGTTTAATTTTAAGATTGTAATGCCATTTTTTTTTTTATTAGCGGCTGCTTTTTTACATGTCCATAAACATGTTTCCATGTCCAGCTGGGTTTGACCCGTGTTCCTGGTTCATGTTTCATGCTTTATAAAAGTTTTTTAAGACATGGGTGTGAAGGCCATTGTGGTGGGTGAGCACAATAAGTGAGCCTATTTTAAGATCCGAGACTACAGGCTGCTTGGCTTTAATGTATTGTTGTGGATACAACAACTGGCTATTTCTTCAAATGCGTCCCCATCATTTTACATCTCCGCAACCCCCTCCTCAGGGATGGTTTTCCTTAAAAGGATGCTGCTCTCCATCTATACCAGTGATTACAGGGTGCAAGGACTGGTGTCTTTGTTGAGGAAAGATTTTTTTTAAATTACAAAAACATACAGTTCAAGCACTTTTGTGTGGAAAGAATGTACATCTCTCTGTGTTTGAAAAAAAAAAAAGGTCGTGCGGGTAGGGGTTTGGTTGGGTGGGTGGAAAAAATAACTTGGAAATTTGGACCTATTCCATCCCAGTTCATCTCCTCCTCCCCTTCCTTCCCTCTATTTCTTTCTCCATCTCTGTCTGGCTTTCAGAAATGTGTTTCTCGTTGTCTGTCCCCATGCCTATAACTTTCAACACGCTCGGCTGGCATATTCTTCATGCTCGAAAACCACTCAAAACAAAACGGAAATCCATCTTTTTTATTCCCCCTCCCAACAATGATTGTATTTCACAGAGTCATACTGAAGTTTAATCAACAGCCAAATGAGAAAAACGTATAAAACAAATTTCCATATGTGTAAGCACACTTGGAGAATGATTGTCGCGTACAGTGCAGGAAATTAGTCCTATTTTCATCAGGATCATTTACCATTTCCCTCAGGACACCTGGCCCCTTTCACTGTAATGATAACTTAATTATACACATAAATTATCCTTTCTGGTCTTCTGCACTCAAACAAAGTACTTTAACATGCAGTATACAGGTCATTTTAAGTGTAGGGATTAAAAATAAAATCGCCACTCTTTCCATGTAATCAAATTTATAAACTCCAACTCATTAATGTGTTGCTCTTTCACATCTGGAAGTGAATACAGAGCCCAGATAAATCTAGAAGGTAGTAACAAAATATCTTTTCCAGCTACCAGCAACTATAGCAAGTTAAATACCGTATACGTGTGTTTCCTCCAGACGTTTATCTTGGCGAGGTAGGACGAGCTGCATTAAGAGCCTGTGATGCTAACCTTGGGAATGAAATCACAGCCGCTGATGTTCCTTTATGATGTAGCTTCTCTGCTCCATGAAGTCATATACTAATAAGAAAACATTGTGGTTTCTTAATCAGAGAGACAGCTACCATTATTTTAGTGAAAAACGTAGGCATATACTCTTAATTCACCTTCTCAGTCATACACATTAGGTGGTTAAAGGAGCAATATGGCCTCCTATGAGCAGTCATATAGGAATATGGTAAATCCGTCTATGTTTGAATCAGTTATGATATCAAAAGGAGAACAAGCAGAATCTGTGTCTTTTATAGCAGAGAGTTCAGGTCACTGTCTGACGGTTGGTAAACTCCATCTTCAAGCTAGGCTCAATGTAGAAGGAGTTTCAAGTTTGCCTTGGCCTACATAGCTGCCCCTTGACCGGCCTGGCTTATGCATTCTTCTCAATCTATGGGCCTGATCATCATGCGGACAGACTTCATCGAGTAGAAACCTCCGCCATAGTCGGCCCAGAAGATACCATCTTGGTATTTGCTACGGTAGACACCTCCGTTGTACCAGACACCGTTTAGATTGGTTTGGCCACAACCGTTGTACCACCAGCCTCCTTTATGGAAATGGGCACAATTACCTGCGAATGGGAAACAGAAGAATTGGTTTTCTTATTTCTTATTCTTCTCAGTGAGGTAACTGGCACTGCCCTGGGAAACATGAATATAATTTAAACAATTTTAAAGAAAATGTCATGGACCTTGGGTGTTTTTTTTTTTGGGGGGGGGGTCTTTTTTTTGTTCTGTTTTTGTTTTTTTTTTTTTTTTGTTATTTTGGTTTTTTTTTTTTCATATCT
>VUQG01001740.1:0-16549 GCA_015106755.1 Etia nguti | reverse complement strand
CATTGTCCTTGGGTGTTTTTTTTTTTGGGGGGGGGGTCTTTTTTTTGTTCTGTTTTTGTTTTTTTGAATACCTTGACATTATGGTTCTGTGTTGTGCATACACATATATGCCCAATACCATAAAAAGAATAACATTGTGTATTGAGACTTTACTGAGGTAACTTTGTAAACTTGTGATAAAATTATTTATTTTTTTAATCAGTTGCATTGCCCGCAATTAGAAAGAATGCAAGTGTAAAGTACATTTTTTTAGACCCATCCCATCTTTTACATATACCACTATGCACTAATATGAACAAACTTGGCCTTGTGTCACAGTGTGTTCCCTAGCAGATTTGACCAATCAAATAGGACCACTTAGACTGCAGATTCCAATAATTCAGTGGTCTCAATTAAATAAAGACAAAATGTATATTTCAACACTTCAGAGAAGACAATGTGTGACAATCACACAGTATTGTTTACCTGAGAAAGCATCTTTGTCTCGATCCAGAGTAGTGAACTGTTTGCCGTTGTGGCTGCTGAGAGAATCCCCAGCATTGCCCTGGTAGGTGCCCAGCCTCAGGCGGTAGCCTTCGCTCTCTGGCTCCAAGTGGAAGCTGCTGTACTGAGCGTAAACCTTCTTGCCCATCCAGTCCTCAAGCTCCACTAGCAGCTTGTAGTCCCCCTGCCTCCCGAGGCCGTAGATGCCTTCTAGGCCGAGCCAGTACTCTCCATCTATGTTTCCAAAGCCGCTCTGAGTCAAAGGAAGATTAAAAGGAAAGTTACAAAAAAGATCACAGAAAACAATATACACTGTTTGTTCTGCGGTTACCCGAGGAGTTTAGAAACATGAGGATTATTTAGGGAAAATGAGAGGAGTTGTGGGCGATGATGAGTGACTGTCAGGAGAACAAATGAGAAAGGTATTTTTCATGACATGATTCTGCAGAAAAGTGAAAATTTAAAAGGGAAAAAAAAATAAATACATTGAGATATACGGATACCATCCTGCACTTGAAATTCCTGAGGAAGACATGCTGTAGAGTTTATGCTGGAAAAGCCATCTGTCTTCAAAATTCTCCTTCATTGCTCCTACCCCACAGCCATGATCTCTTGGATCATTGCTAATAGTGAAACTGGCCTGGCCACTTGTGTTGAAAAACCACCAGCCATCTATGTCTGGCTAAATGCTGCCAGAACACTTCACTTGGTAAAAGAGGTTGAGGTTTGTGATTGTGGATTAGTTCGGGGAGCCAGCAAATGATGAATGATGTAGGCTTTGAGTTTGAGGCCTCCTCTGTGGTGTGTGTATGTGTGCGGTGGCTTTGTGGGAGAGTACAGAGGTAAATCAATGTTGAAAATTGCAATTTAGCCTCCAGCCTTGACCTGGTTGAATGGAACTCTGGATTGCAGAGGCTGCCAGCAATGATATACTCAATCTCAATCTCACTGTGCTTTGATGAGGGGGCTCTATATAGTGTGGTGTAGTAAACCAACTAACCATCCACCCAGGAAGGTACTGTAGTAGAAGCAGTTTGGAAAGAATTTGACTCCAACTGAGCTGTGGAACATACCTTCCTAGTGGGACAGCTAATGTTTCATAATGGGAAAATAAAAAAGGATCTCTAACAAATGGTGCTGCCGACAGGGTATTATCCCTTACAGTAAGTGAATACATGAAGATTCAGGCTCATGAAATTGTTTCAAACACCCCAGTGGTTCCTCTAGATGATAGATATAACAGCGCATTGTTATCTCTGGATAGGCCAAGTATTTATTTGACAGGACTTTTAAAATAAGAAAAGAGGGGAAAAGAGACGGGGCAAAGAAAGTGCCATTGTCATCACCTTGTAGTTTTCCCAGTTCCTGAAGAAGTTAACTGAACCATCTCTTCTGCTCTGGATGACAGTCCAGCCGCCGTTGTCTATGTCCTGTTCACACCAGGCCTGTACTGGCCTCTCAGCTTCATCTGGTCTGATCAGGTACATGCCACTAGTGCTGTAGCCAGCCTCCTGTGCTGCAAGACAGTCTCTGAATGGGCCTGAGGGAAAAGAAAATATGAGAGGATACAGTTGATAAGAGTAAAAGAGAACTACAAAATATGGCGCTATCAAGAAAATAGAGAGCTGGACAAACAGTCTGCATTTCTGTGGGTAAAAATCATCAGATTTATTAAAAACACATTTTTGTATGCTTATAAAAATCAAAGAGCCTGAGAAAAAAAAAATCTGAAGGTGAGGTTTGTTAGGCTGTTTGGATTGTTAAGGAAATTGATGCTAAGCTAGTTAGCTTTTAACAGTACTGTTTGGTATTACATTCAACTAATATCTTATTTATGCTATATAAGAAACTAAAATGGACATTAGAGCATCCAGTTCTTTTTTTCAATGCACAAAATTAGTTTAAAAAAAGACCCCAAAAGAAATCAAATTTGCTTTAGTTTAGATTACCAAACTATCCTTAAGTTAGCCTAACCTAGCAAGGTGTAGTTAGTGTGTACTACTTTTTGTATAGGCCAACAGGGACCTTGGACTCCCTTGATCCGTGCTGTCAGTAAAAACTGTTCTGTTGAGTTTATAAATACTGAATACAACATGATGCTCATTTTGTAAGTATGGCCCTGTTTGGTACTGACAAGTTGTTACCATATTAGCATGCAGCATCTCTCAGTTTCAGAATGAGATCCACCAAAAAAAACCCAAACAAACAAAAAACCACTAAGATTGCAAAGTGAAAACGCTCAGCTTGAGGGTTTAAAAGGACTTCACAAATCACTGGGTAACGTCGCAGGCTCCAGCCGTCATTTATATACAGGCTCCCCACTCTCTTTTTTACCCTGTTTTGTAGGTAAGTGGTTTCAAATGTTACATTTTCACAAAGCACACTTCTCTACAGCACAAAAGGTCAATTTTGACCAAACCTATCATGCGACCGCAATTTGGTTTCATAGGGCAGATTAAATCAGAGCTCTGAGACAATGAGTTTACATTACAAGGAAGGCAATGTCTGACAGAAAATGAAATATGCGGGAAAAAACAGTAAACAAGAAAAAAAAAGTCACAGAAGCACGCAGAGTAATATAAAACACATGTATTGTAGGTCTGCAAACTTAAATACAGAGCAGTAGAAGAAAATTGGCCTATTAAGTCACTTTAATAAGAAATAACTTTCCCTCATTTGAAGTAATAAAAAAGTAGATATCTTATTAACCTTTCTTTAATAATGTCTGCCCTTTCTCAAGCTAATTAAACATTCTCATCGTAAATGTTTTCATTGTTAGCAGGTGTAGAAGTGAGTGTACAGAAAACATGAGTAAGTCGCTCACATTATGATAATGAGGTAAAGGCATAGTCCATTCACTTATGTAACAGAATTACCTCTGCTTTGTGGTTTGGACGGCGCCTGTGATGCCAGCCTGAGTTTTGTCTACACTTCACATGCAGTGGCAGTCTTATGAAGGATCTTTCGCACACAGCTGCACTGAAATTCAACGCACTCTATTATTCTTGGGTGAAGGTAATTGAACTATCTGAGGGAGATCTGTTGATGAGAAAAATCTCACTGCTTAGGTCTTTCTTTGTTTTACTTTAGGTTGCATGCATCTATTCAGACATTACCACAATTTTATTTCCATCCTGGTTTGTGTTCTTTCTTTTGAGGTGCGAGCTGAATTTACAAAATCTTTAACCTTTGGAAGTCGGGACACTGGCCCACCTGCAGCTGTGTTCAAAATTTTGGATTATTATTTTGTTGTGGTTGGCCTGTTAAGACTGCTCTACATTTTACCATGACTGTGTTGGATATTTGGGACTGAAGCAGGGATTAAATGAATG
This sequence comes from Etia nguti, assembly GCA_015106755.1. Taxonomy (NCBI): domain Eukaryota; kingdom Metazoa; phylum Chordata; class Actinopteri; order Cichliformes; family Cichlidae; genus Etia; species Etia nguti. Next base: position 12,734 of record VUQG01001740.1, on the reverse strand, counting down.
GATTTGTGGATGGATGAGTAACTCTCTAACCTTCTGCACTGAAGTTTCTCTGTGGAGGTTTCTGGGCTTCCAGGGTACCGCTTGTGGGTGACGGACCGGAACGAGAGCCTCGTTCCCGTGCAAACCTCTGGATTTCGTTGGTGAAACGTGGCACATTGACTGGAATGTTCTCAGGCACCACCTGCACCAGTGGAGGTCCCAGAGGCGGGTGCTCGTGCCTACGACTATACACTTGCATACAGCGCTCTTCCAGTGCTCCTATAACCACTGACTGGTTATTCACTATGGCTGACAGGGCTGCATATTTGGCCTCCAGCTCCCTGTAACGGGATGCCAGGCGCAGCGACTCAGTGGTGGCGTTGAGGATGCGTGTCTCCAACTGAGCCAGCTCCAGCGAGTTGTCCCTCTTCCGGATGATCTCATGAAGCAGCTGCATGTAGAGCTGGGTCACTCGGGAGTTCATGTTTCTGCTCTCTTTCCTCAACAGCTTCATCTCATTCACCAAGTTGCCATCGACGTCCACCACCAGCTTCAAAGTTTCCATCTCCCGACGCTGCTTAGACAGCAGGTCGCGCACCGAGGCCACATCCAGGCGTGTCACTCGATCCTTGTCGGTTGAATAACCACGGGTGGCACAGATGGGGCCTGTGATCTTCTGCTCGGGGACCAGGAAGGTGTAAGAGCACTTTTTGTTTTCTCCATTGGCCTCTGGGGCCCTTCTTATCCGGGAGAGGATGGGGTTCTTGGTAAAGGCTTGACTGTTGCTCCAGAAGGACAGACCAAGCAGAATAAATACGGTCCACATTCCAGGTCCCATGGTGTTTCCTCTATATGTTATCAAAAAACGTACAGATCTATGAAAAAGAAAGAGAAACACATTGCATACATAAAGAATTAGGTTGGTGTTATTGTAGAGATTTCCATGAAAACACCACATTTGACCAGCAGCTCCTTGCAAACTCCCTGCCACAGATCTGGACCTCAGTGGGTGAATCTTTAAAAGTGTACCTGCTTCTAGAAGGACTTTGGTAGCATCAAAATAAACTGACTCCACTTCAGTTGGTTCAGATATTCATCTTTATCACTCATCTCCTTCTATTTGATCATTTTTCCAACAGGCAGACTACAAGAAAAAAAAGTTTTGCAAAAGTTCCCTTTTCTCCTTTGAATCTCTTTAATGCAGTGCGGCTGCAAAACTTAGTCAAAAAGCACCAGTAAGTAAATAGTTTTTACAAAAGTGAAAATTGAGATACACCTGTTTTCACGTACTAAGCTGTTTGTTCATCACCAGGAATCTGTGTATTTAAAATCTCCTATTTTAAATACATTCCCCTCGTGGGTTCTCTTTCTTACCACATTTGTATCAGGTGTCTGGGCGGGTGTGAACAAGTGCTGAGATCTGTTTTTAATATGTCAGTAGACCTCATGGCTCAGACCTTCTGCAAATCTCCCCTATAGTCTTTCACTATACCGGCACTATCTTATGTGGAGAATTAGAAGGATAAAACGGAGGAATCTGACAAAAGATTTAACTCCAACTGAAAAAATTAAATTAAATTAAAATCTACTCGAGAGAAAACTGAGTTACTGTGGCCATGGAGGATGCTGAATGTGCTATCTATTAGGGAAGCATCCAGCGCCAGTCTTTGTTTCATGAGGTGCAGTCATTTTTATTCCGGCAATGAGCAAAGAAAGCAGCAGGTGGTAGTCATTGGGCTTCTCTGACTCATTTTAACTTCTGCCGTTTCTTCCTGGCTGCTAGAAAGCAGATACATTTGAGTTTTGGTGACAAATAAAATAAATTGGCGTGTTTGATGAAGAGCAGGGTTAAAAAAGGTGGGGGGGGATTCCTGGTTTATGAGTAATGTTTTCTGGAGTCTATTTTTGGGAAGAAAGCTGGTGTTTTGATCTTATTGGTTTTGACAGCGCAACGAAAAGAAGCAGGGGTGGGTGCATGCTAAGTGAAAGATCCCTCCTTCTCATATTCAGTAACATGGCTTGGCTCTGGAAGTGGAGCAATAACGGCGAGCCAGCTTCAGGCTGACTTTGGCAGTCGAGCCAAATCCGACCAGAAGGCAGTCTGGTGGATGAGTTGAAGCTGAACCTTCAGCTGACACTTCTGACAGGCGCACGATATGAACTGCATCACGCTGATGCTCTCCGAAACAAATCTGCTGAGGATTTTTACAGATGCCCACGAAGGCAGAAATTAATGATCGCGAGGCAGAGACAGCGGGGGCATTGAATCATTTCTGTGGCCTTAACTTGATGTTTAGTTGCACTGAAGAGCCCTGACCACAGTAAACGGGACAGTTCCCAGAGCATTACCTAAGCTCAGAATGCTCCCGTAGCAGAATAGTACCCTTTTATCATCCTCGCAGGGAAAAAAAAACATGCTCACCTCAGGGGAAAGTTTTTTGTGTTCTCATGAAGCATAAAGACTCATTGATAGAAATAAAGCTTCAGCTTGTTTTAGCTTTTACATATGGAACTAGCTTCTGTTTATTTGGCATAGATCACAAACCATATGATGGGAAAGGAAAAGGCGCTTTAATGAAAGTGGGCCATGTGTCGGGCTTCAAAAACACCTTGGCACAGTCAGTCAGTTATTATTACCCAGAGAGTGCACTTTTCCTGTCTTTCTGTAGTCACCGGTCATCCCTCCCTTCAATTGCTAAGGCTCAGCAATTGGCCCGTCTGTATGTCTCCAACGCCACAATATGAATCTCACAGGCTCTGGTCTGACAGGAGTGACAGTGTTTACATAGAGGCTCCTCAGCCAGGGCTGTGACTCTCATCTGCAGTTATTACCACCAGTTTTCTCTCTGTCGTTCACACCCTGCTGGTCTTCATCAACTCAGCCACAGCATTCATTTTTCTCTCTCTCTTTTTTTCACGTATTAAAAGGGTATTTTCACCTCTACGTTCCTTGGTCAGAGCCAGACCTGACCAGATCCAGCCACCTCATCTATATTAATACAGTCATTTGCAACCAGACGGGTCAAACTTTGCGGTGGCTGGTTTTTCCCAGTGGAGAAGGGAACTAAGAGGACTCTGCCAAATGGCCCACTAACTCTAAGTGGCACCACTGTGTGCTGGTAAGCTGCTCGATTAAAGGATTTTCTTTTATATTACTGCGAACACAGCATACGAGTCCCTACAATCCCATCAAACTGGTTATACCAACATACAGAATATATTATTGCAAATCATATATCCCTCCCTTTTATCCCACTTAAACTTTGTTGTGGCTTTTGCTTGGAGCCAGCAGATTTCTTTCAGGATTAGACCACAAGTTATTCTGACAGGGCCACTGATTAAGTCTGTCTGCTGAAGAGACAACATTAAACATGAGCATTAAACATGGTGAGTGTGGCCAAGTGGTTCACATCAGACATACCCTGGCTTAAACGGTCACATATTTCCTTTAGGAGATTAAGAGTTCTTCCACGGATCGTTCAAAAGCCATCGGAAGAAGAAGGTTTATACTCAGTACATTGCATTTAATTTTGTGTTTTGCATCGATAAAAGATCTACAGATTCAATAATACGCACATAGTTCAAAAATATACATACTGTCACATCAGTTTCTGAAATTTCAAATGCCACTCTGAGATCTTAAAATAGGCAAAAGTCTAACCTGTGTCACTGAGATCAATCAGTGGTCCAGGAGCTGCAGGTAGAACCCAGCTCGGTGTCTCATGCGTGCCTCCTCTGCTGGTTCTCCATTCCCATCTCCTCACTCCCAGTCTCCCTCTGGCTCTGCTCTCATTGAGATTAATGGCCTGCACACTATGCTATGGCACCAGCAAAAACTGTCAACTGGAAGAGAACACTGGAGGGTGCTCCATATACAGAACGAGAGGGGCTGATGGTGTGATTTTTTTTTCCTCCTGTAGTCTGAGCAGAGGCTTTGGCCCTGCCTTCCTCCTCTGATGTCAGTTTAGGGGAAAAAAGACTCCTCCTAATATAAAGTTTCACCACAAAGGGATGAATGCACTTGGCTGTGAGTCAGTGACTGGTGAAGGCACATGCAAAAAACAATCTTTCTGCCATCTTTTAAATCCTAACAAGATCTGGTTTGCAGGGTTAGTCTGTCTCCTACACACGCAACACGTCAGTCAGGCTTGTAAGCTGATGGCCTTTTTCCTTTTCTCCCTCTCACTCACATATTCATCTGTCAGTTTCATTCACACAACTACTTCTCACAGTATGCTTACTCCACGCAAATCTGTTTCCTATCAACTCGAATCTAATGACTGAGTGATTCTGGCGATCCAGTAGCTCTAGCATAATAATATGAGGTCTGTTTTTTGGATGCGAGCGCTTCTCTTGTGTTTACTCCCTATATGGGATGTGTGTTCCTCCAGAGGCAATCCAAGAGCTATTGGCAGCTGTGCTTATTTGGTATGAGGATAATATGCACAGGGCTTTGCAGACAAAAAAGAACGCCCCTCAGCTAAATGTTTTGGACCGGGGAGGAAGCACAGGCTTTGAAGCATGGGGATTCTCTGTGTGGGGAGGCATACTTCAGCATGTGGGAAGACAGTATTGTTTCTGAGCAATCAAGACAGGATTCATATTGTAGAAATGTGTGTGTGCGAACGCCTTTCAGTGTGTGGGTGCTCGTGTGTGACGCACACATGTGTGAGGGCATATGTTTGTTTGTGCGTGATCGACAGAGTGTGTCTCACCGCAGTGGGTGAAAGTGAAAAATTAATGCAAACAGAAATGAAAAAAAAATCTTTATTTTTTAAAAATGTTTTGAAATTTGAAAATCGGAAAAGTAAAAAGCTTTTTTAATTAAAAAAAAGTGTAAATCTTTAATTTGCAAATAAATTGTTTTTTCCTTGGTAATATATATATATATATATATATATGAAGGTAACACATTCTAAATTTGTTCATAAATTTGAAATAATTTTGCAGTAATTCTGAAGACATCAAAGTGACTTTACACCTTTTCAAAATAAAAAGAATGATTCAAATATATTATGAAAACGGACATTGCTCTTTGAGCAAAATGCTCCTTACAGTTTTCCCCTTCCTCTGAGTTAACCTGATTTGTTACTACAGACTCCACAGTGGTTACCAAGCTTTTCCTAACACGTGCCACTTCCGAAGCTGGAAAAATACCCTTCAGAATCAACAATTTATGACCCATATTCCATTATTATTATCAACCTTTAACAGTAAAACATGGTAAGCATAATTACATCAAACAAATCATATTCATTCAACTTCATATTTTTTCACCTGGTCGTTCACGCTCCACCTGAAGTGGCTCACTGCTCAAATTTTTGAAAACCGAGTATATGAAAAGTATATAATCCGGAGGCACATAATGGAGTTTGGTCCTTTGTATTTGTGGATAATTTCTGTGTTCGAAAGTTCACTTTGAACTTCGAGACTTAAGCTGTCACTGTAGTTAAAAATAAAATCCACCTCTCTCTGTGAGCCCCTCCTTGTGGCCGAACTACTTTACTACCACCCAGTTTCACCTTCGCAAATACCATAGTTCTACCAGTTTATTCTGAATAAAGACATGAAGATGCATGAAAGCAGATACTTTTTTTTTTTTAAGTGTAAAAACACAATAACAAAAATCCCAGATAAACTAAAAGAATATATTTCTTAATGAGTGTGTGGAGTAAAAGAACTGACAGACTCCACAAAAAATATCCAGATTTTTGTCAAATTATTAACTGCTTTATGTGTTTGTGTTAGTGTGCACTTTGGGTTGCCCCCAGACCCAAAGAGGGTAAGAGGGAAATACTGGTCTAGCGGAAAGTTGGAGAATACACAGAGGGAAACATATATATATAATATCGATTTTTTTTTTTTTAACATCCACAGTATTTTTAAGATCCAGTCCACAGTAACCGTAACACTTAAAGTCACTATCCAAGTCTCATTGTGTAGAATCTACGCAATACCTCCAAAGACACTTCACTAAGCTTGTAATTGATACAGTGTTTAATCCCCTGGGCCAAGCCCTTGGTGACGTCGTGCGGACTGACCAATCACAAGTTGGACATTGACAGTTGACACTTGTGGTTTGACGCCCGCCGAAAATCTGTAGCGACTTTAATCAAAACAGAGGAGCGTTTGATTAGCTGTCATTCGTTTAAAGGGGAAGAAATGAATAAATAATCAGAGTAACATGGTTTAAAAAGCAGGTGAACCAAGTATTGCTGTTACTTTTTTCATTTTTCCTGCGGACTTCTCACTTTCAAGCATGGTGAGTTTGACCCCATTCCCTTCCATGTAATGTCGCCAGGGTTTTATTTTCGTGCACATCGACTCTGTGACAAACACTCGGCTCTTGTGTAGAGTAGTGGAAGCAACAGTTGTTATTGTCCACTTTGCCCTGCAGAAAGCGGTGGGGCCGTAGGTGATTGAAACAGGCTTTGCTCGTGAGCGCATCTGTTGCGGATAAAATTAGACTAAGGTCAGAGATCCCGTGTCACTGTAGATCCGTTGAGGCCTGAGGAAGACCACAGAGACAACTGGAGGGTCTATGTATGCTTAAATGCAATTAGAATAAACTGAAACCTCTTAATGTGACATTTACATCACAGAATTATGAATTATGACATATAATAAAACTTGCACTGTTGCATTTTGGCCAAATCACATGAAATATTATGTAAAGTTTTCACTCTAATTTGAGTCACGTGAGATTTTTTTGAACTGAGCATATGGGCATATACTTCTTCTATGGTGTGTGTGATTAAAGTGATACATGGTGATGTTATTGCAGGATGCGGAGGGCCCCCCGACGCTTTGTGACCTCTGCTTGGCTCAGGTGTGCCGGAGCTTGAGCTCTCTGTGCAGCATGCGAGCAGACGGCTCCATGAGCCTCATCTGGGCCCCGGTCTTCCCGCAGGAGACTGCTGACCAGCTTCTGAATCACATGGCAGTTAAAGGTAGGTCAGAAACTAAAACAGCTCTGCAAACATCAATTTCCTGCCGCTGCTGAGTGGTCGCAGTTGTTTGGCAAACTAAAGGAAAGAAAACTTATTCCAAAGCATTGAAAGTGAAATCATTTATTAGTTCGCAGTAAACAGAGGTTTCAGTTTGTCAGGCTGCAATAGTCGGAAAGGTATATTCCACAAACATAAGTATGGCTAAACTGATGCTTCTTTTTCCTACAATGTCCCTCTGTTTGCTTCTTCCCGTAAGAGATACTGAATGACACAACTGTTGGGATTTTCCGAAACTGCAAAGAACTCCGTCTGCGCCGAGCCTCCATTCGGAGCTGTCCACTGTCTGCGGAAGCTTTCCGCCTGGCTCTTTGCCCTCACCGGCTCCTGGAACTAGATGCCTCCTGGGTCTCTGGTGGTCTTACTGGGGCTGACATTGTCTCAGGCTTGGCCTCCAACCCAGAATGCAGATCCAGCCTGCAGAGGTTGTCCCTCAACGGTTTACGTCTGGACTGGGAGTCTCTAGAGGCAAACGGCAGGATCCATGTTGGCTTCAGCTCCTTGAGGGGCCTTAGAATGCTAAACCTTGCCAACACAGACCTAAATGATGCTGCCCTTGAGGATATCTGCACTCTCCCTCACCTGGAGACGCTGGATATTTCTTGCAGTGCTATCTCTAAGCTTACTGCACTTCTTGAGTGCAAAAACACCCTGAGATCCCTAATTGGCCACAGGCAGCGGCACCTGGATATGTCCCCTGCCCGGCTGCTCTTTGTCTTTAGCCAGCTTCATGCTCTCAAGCATCTGGACTTTTCAGAGGACCACTTTTCTGTGGATGACAGCGATGGAAGAGATGGAGATGAGACAGTGCGGCAGCTTCTGGAGGGGAGTCCCCAGGTCCTCCCGTCACTAGTTTCTTTAGATATCTCTGGCCGGAAGAGAGTCAGTGAAGCTGCAATCAGAAGCTTTGTGGAGTCCAGAAGTGGACTGGTCTTTTTGGGCCTGCTAGCCACTGGGGTTAGCTCCTGTGACGTCTTTTCTACACAGAAAAACCTAAAAGTAAGAATCTTTTACTACCCAGGGAATGCAATGGTAGAAATACAAGCTTGATTACTGTACAAGCTTCTCATTTATTTTTGACTTGAGGCTCTGTTTGTACTCTTTCTGAATATTCCCCACTGCATTTCCTGTCTCTGTAATGCTGCTGAATGTGTGTTCAGGTAACAGGAGAGGCTGATGAGAACCAGGTGTGTGAGGCACTCAGAAGGTACAGAGACCGCGAGTGTTTCATACGAGAGGCCCTTGTCCATCTCTACAGTCTAACCACCGACACTGACAAACCACAGCCAGACGTGCTGAAGGTGTTGTGGTCTGGTTCCTGCATCGACTGCATTACTACACGACACGTCTTTAGTAAACCTGCGGAATGATTTGTTTGATTGGGTGGTAACAGAAACTTAATGGGCAACTATTTTGTTCAGTTAGGAGCAACAAAAACTTACCAAAAGTAAGATTTTACTCTAGTATCTCCCTTTGTTCTCCATGGGATGAGATCTTTTCCTTTGTTCATTAATTTCTTTTTTAAAAATAGTAATGTCACTGAAACCAGCATTTCCTTTTTTTAATTAAGACCTTGCCAAGACAAACAGCAGGAAGTGCAGAGAACCATGCAAACATTCACACCATACCTCAAAGTACTAAAACATGATTTATTGAAATAAAGGGAATAGTAATATAAATAATTTTTTCTCCAAAAATCTTTGGTTCTTTGGTGTTTTAAACCACTTTGCTAATTTACAGCTTTAATGTCCTGTGACCTGTGGATATTGAAGAGAAGAGGTGGTGAAGCAGTTTAAATTACAGCCTTGATGTTAAATAGTACAGTCCAACTGTACAGATGAATTGGTTGAACAAAGCTGAGAATTGAACAAGACAACATGCAGATTGGATATTGGTTTCATTACTTTTTCAGAAGCACATGCTTGTGTAATACAATGATTCCCAAATGGGGTACAAGTACCACAGAGAGTATTTCTGCAAGATCCTGAAGTATAGCAAGATTAGCACAACTGCTAACACTGACCTAAAAAAACTGAATCAAACAATTAGGTACAAAATTATATAAATGATATGAAAATCAGCTAATTGTATGTAAGCTATTTTAATTTTTTTGCTAAACCAAAGCAAAAGTGTTAAAGAGTTGTAATGTAGGCGCTGGCTAAAATTATGAGTAAATATCTGTAAAATATTTTGGTGAAATGTTACAGTTAAACTATAGGCTAACATAGTTGAGTAAAATAAATTGGCTACATAATATTCTGAATGCAAACTAATAAAGTATTTAAATATGGCTAGCAGTTATATTCTTAGCATAGAGTGCAGCTAGCTATGATTAGCCACTAGTGTTAGCTAGTCTTATTAGCTACTTATTTATAATTTTAGAGCTAGCTAAAGTTATGAATAAAAATGAATAAATATTTTTTGATAAAATGTAACAGGTAAACTGTAAGTTAAGATTATGAATTGAAAGTTTAAATTGTAATGTAAAAGTATATAAGCAGCTAATATTTTTAGCTATCAGTGTAAATGAAATTTGTAGCTAGAAGGATAAACAAAGTTATTGGTCACTAAGTGTCAAGTGAAATTAATAGCTGTTACAATGAGTCGAAGCTCGGAGTAGTAGTGAATGGTTGACATCGTGAACTTACAGCGATGGATGGTTAAAACAATTAGCTGATTACAACTGAGAAATGACAGTGACAGTGCTGTGAGTATATTTCAGATAAAAAATGTTGGACACCACTAATATAATGGATATTTTGTTGTCCTATAGCTGGTGGTAAGTGGTATGCAGAGGCACCCCACCTCCTTGCACATCCACCTGGTCGCCACAGCGTGTGTGTTCAACCTGACCACTCAGGACTTGGCAGAGGCCATGCCCATCAGCTTGCTCAGCTCTACTGTCACCCAACTGTTAAACACCATGAAGAATTTCCCCAACCACCAGCAGGTCAGGAGTATGCTCAGTGGCTCGAAAGCTTTCACACAGGATGTGGCATGTGCTCTACTCGCCTTTGGGTTCACTACTAATATTAGGTGTTTTAGGAGTTTTAAAACTTGGCGTCTCTACTGGGATGGAAACTTGTTTTCCACAAAAGGTTTTTGTATTAATCTTCTGGTGAGTGTGTGTGTATGTGTGTGTACTCCAAAATTTCAGACTTATGATATCAACTTTTCCTCATTTTGCCTTCCCTACCTGCTGCCAGGTCATAGCCTCTTTTCCACTAGCTATGTGTGCCTCCCAGCAGGCATGGGTCAAAGTTGAAATATGTTGAACCCGCAAATGCTCCTGAGCTGTGCATTTGCTTTGCCGTCAGGAAAGTGCTATTGCGTGGTGCAAGCTATTGAAGATAATGGATGCACTGAAAAACCATTATTTCAGGTAATGGATGGATTTCAGTGCATGCCCCATCCTTTGTGAAAGCCACCATCAGATTTTAGAATCATAATATCATGTAGTTGTATACCAGCAAAAGGTGGCACACAATGGTTTTGTTCTAGCTGAGTTGCCATTCGCCAGAATCCAACTTAATTCCTGACAGAATTAAGACTTAATCCAGATTGTAGTTGTAGTTGCTCTATAATAAATACCCCATACTTCAATTCATGAAGTGTTACCGTCTCTCCAGGTGCAAAAGAACTGTCTGCTGGCCCTCTGCAGTGACTACATCCTCCAGGAGGTTCCTTTTGACAAGTTAGTTTACTTTCCGTCAGTCGTAATATGACCTTTGAGTCCATTGGTCTGGCAGTAGCCAAAATAATCAGTGCACGCATAGAGTGGCACTGTAGTGTTTTTCCATCAGATTGGAATCCAGCTGAGTTGTGTTTTTTTTTTCTGAAATGCAACTGCCAAAAGAAATAGTTCTTCCAGATGTTAAACCAAAGCAGTGAACTTTTCACAAGGTTTGCTGTGCATCACTGGTGTATTTTTGTAGTACTGTGTTCCTTATATCCATGCTGTTATCGTGCTTCAGGTATTTAGCAGCCATGCTGGTGATTAACTGGCTGAGCAGCCACGAGGATCCGACCCTGCAGAGGATGGCTGTGGCTGTCATCTCCATTCTGGTGGCCAAGGTCAAGACTTTTCTCGCTCGCTGTGCATTAGTCTGCTGCTGGAAAATAGTGGTGGCACCTTTTAATCCTACCTGTTGAGAGCTAACCCTGTGACACTTATTTCAGCAAGCAGCTTTATGCTTTCATTTAGTCCAGTTAAATGTGGACAATTTTCCTGTGGGATAAAAGTACCCTCTTGTTTTAGACTGACATTTAGAAGAATGGATTAAAAAAAACCCTCAAAAGAAGCACTCATCCATTTGTTTTTATGTGCAGTTGTCCACAGAGGAGATGGCACAATTCAGCAAGGATATCTTTATAATGAAGGTACATTAAGGCTCTCAGGGTACCGGCTTAGCACGGGTTTATTTCTAATTCTCTCCCTCTGTTTTTCTCTCCCTCACCGTCTTTCTCACCTGTCCATTTACAGTTACTTAATGCATACACCTCTCTACTTGATGCCCTTGTCATTCCATCGCTTAATGTACGCCTACGCCTCAGTTTGTTCTTTCTCTGCTTTTAAGTCACTTCTTGCTCTCCACACTTAGTTATCCTCTTTTGCTCTATGTCTATAGCTACACATTAGTATGTGAATCATTTCTCTACTTAATTCATTTCCCGCTATGTGTACAATATTTCTTCCATATATTTATTTATTCTACAAAAAAAAAGTAATCTCCCATTTTCTCTCCCCCTCTGTGCTTTTCCACTGTGTCATATTTCCTCTTCTTGTTGTCTCTGTTAACAGCAGCTGTTGGCTATTGTGCAGCAGAAAGCCATGGTTGGAGTTGTCGACTCCACTCTGAAGTTTGCCCTGAGTGCTCTGTGGAACCTGACGGATGAAATGCCAGTGGCAGCGCGCAATTTCATTGAGTGCCGGGGCTTGGAGCTGTACGAGGAGGTTCTGGAGGTAGAGGAGACCAGAAAATATAACAATAGACACACTGATTAAAAATGAACCCTCACAAAGAGAGACGTTAACATAAGAGTGTATGTTTCCTCTCATGCTGTTCCCTTTACTTTGCAGTCCTACTACACTGAACCTTCTATTCAGCAGAAAGTCCTTGGCCTTCTGGTGGGTAGTGTATATACTTTTAAATGAAATCATCTGTAGGCAGCCGAAATCATACACAAAACAGTTCCTGTGTTATGCTTGCCCTTTATGTCTCTCTGCCATATTATGTTTTTGCCGTCACTGCTAAAATTGGTCTCCCTGTATTGCAGAACAACATTGCTGAGGTGGTGGAGTTGCAGGCTGATCTGATGGGGGAGGACCTTTTGGAGCACATTCTCAGTCTCCTGCAGGACCCCCAGGTGGATGTGGGGGTTCGCTACTTTGCAGGGGGGATACTGGCGCACCTTGCTTCCAGACCAGATGCTTGGACCCTGGAAAATGAGTTGCGCAGCACCGTACTGAAGCAGCTGGTGTGTGTGTGTTTTGAATGCTGCTTTTCACGTAAGATCCACCACATTTTTTCAATATGCCTTTCTGTCTCGGCAGCATGATTCCATCATGACGTGGACCCATCTTGAGAGGGAGATGGTATCTTACAGGTGAGAGAATAGCAAAGACAGAACAGAAATCTGTAAAGATCATCAGAATCAGAATACTTTATTGATCCCTAGGGGAAATTATTTTGGTTACAGTGCTCCAGTACAAACAGTAACAAAGACAGACAATCCACTAAGTAAGAA
>VUQG01001739.1:0-17854 GCA_015106755.1 Etia nguti | reverse complement strand
TCCCCTGTCTGAAACAACCCACACACGTCTTGACTGAGAAGAATATTGCATAATCACAGAGATACGCTGTGGCATATATTCATGGACTAATCTAAATAGAGTGTACTCTAGACGGTTCACCAAACAAGCTGCCTCTCAGATAGATTCAAAGCCACCAGCACTCTAAATCTAAATCTGTGGTAGATTATCGAAGCAAAAGGTCACGTTCAATCCAAAAACACACTCACACACATTCACACACGCTTTCCACCACATATTTGGGCCAGACTTTTTCCAGTTTAGTTCACTGGGTAAGTACAAAAGGACGAGGAATACATCAAAGGATTTAACTCTTAAAAAAACAAAACAAAAAAACATCACATAGAAAAAGTCTTCATAGAGACAAAAAAGAGGGAGAAGCAGGAAGAGAAAGACAGACAAAATGTGTATCTAGGGGGAGCTGATGTTGGGGTGTGGTGGACATAAAATCCAGTCCATTTTGTGTTATGTCCTCAGGATTCATTGCTTATTTATTGGTTGTTATACAGAAACAGAGAGCATGGGGAATGAAAAATTCAGACAGGAGGAATGCCCTTTCCTCCTTTCAGAAATTGCAATATTACACACACTGGGCAGTAATGGCTCCCGCATGCAGTCATGTCTGCGTGTGGGGAAGAGAGATTTATGGAGGATGTCTATTTCTGCCTATCTCTGACACAGCAGTAAAAATCAGAGAGGGATGTGTGTTTCTGTTCCCGCCAAGTCTAAGTTTTGTTAAATTAAGAGAATATATACAAATGACTGCATTAATGATAAATTGCTTGGATGTCATAGCAAGATAGCAGTGGTAATGTCAGTGTATGGCTGTATGTTATAATTATACTCTGACCAAAGTGTTTCATCAACTCATGGTTGGTTTTAAATGTAGGTTGTATTTTTAGCAGCCAGTGTGATGTCCACATTGGTAGCACAGGGTCTTAGGGATGATAATATAAAGAATATTTACAAGAAATAATCCCTTATGAGCAGCCAGCAGTGCAATATTTGGTTACATTTGCTACATTTGGTCAGAGTGTCGATGTTTAAAACCAAAGAAAACATCTAAACTAGCTCAGGCAGGCAACTTGTACTGCACTGTATCATAAAAACGAATATGCCCGACTCTCCTCTCATCATGTACCAAATGCACCCTCCCAAACTGGCAGTGTAATGAAGCTGCAGAACTTCTCATCTCTCCCTCTGACACCATGCAGCGATGCAAGGGCTGCTGTTTCACCCCCTCAACCAACCCAGCATCCACCTGTGAGCTCTGGGGTGGAGGGATATTTATTCATCAGTTTCTATGTGCATCTTATTTGTGGGGAGTGTTGAGCTCAGTGCCTGGACACCAGACTCTAAGTCTAACCTACTGCTGTAACAAATCAACCGTTTCAAATGTGAGTTGTTGGACTGAAGTGCACCTACACACTTCAAGAATACTGATGTGTGTGTGTGAATGTTATCGGGTACGTACATGGGTGCATCATTTGATGCTGGCAGCTCCAACAGACTCTAACAAACTGCTTTCTTTCCAACTTTTTTCTGTCTAAATCTCATTTTCTTCAATCCAATATTTTCTTCAATCCTATAAGATAAATAGAAGAAACCATAGTGGAACAGGTCCTGAGAAAAAGAAGTTTTTTTTTAAAAAAGTGCCTGGAGAAGAAAAAGGAAACGGGAAGGTGAAGTGGAAGGAAGATGACAGTTTGGGGAATAAGGAGGAAAAGGAGAAAAGGCAAGAACTTTTGGGTTGGAATATTAGCTGGAAAATTCCTATCTATCATGTTCATAATTCATGGATTCCCAGCTCCTCCTGCTGGGGAATTAGGGTCAGGGACCATAAAATAGGCACAAAGTAAGAGAAATCTGCAGAGATCCACTGGACAGATAGAGCACGTTAGAGTGAGCATGCTGCTCTTGGTTGAAGTGGATGATGCAAAGTACACTATAAAACATCAATAAACTTTGAAAGGCCGTGCTACCGTGATTATTCCTCTAAATAATTCATATAGCTTGCGCAACCTCTCATTTACACAAATATAGCACAAGTATGGACGTAACTAAATAGCCTGAAGGGATCCATTCAAAAATAGATTTTTGGTATTTGATTAGAATAAATCTTAGATGCAGCTTGCAGAAGGAGTGATATCTGTTTATATTTAGCTATTCAGACCATTATCCATGCCTTTGATGATTTCACTTTTGACAGAACTGGGCTTATAGTTGATCTGTAATTATTCTTCCATTCCATAAGCAGTAATGCTGACATGAAAATGAGATAAAATTTGATCAGACTCTAGACTTTTTTCCCTCTTGAAAGTGTGTAAAACAAACCAACATAAAGACACTATCACTAACCCTTTGCAAATCAAGCTCCTTGCTATCCAGCTGCCGTGCAACTTATGCTCCCCTTTTGTCTCCGTTGGCACTAGTATCACTACATGTAAATTATGCTGACTGTAAAGAGAAAAAAAAAACACATCTCCTGCTAGTTTGTCTTGTGGGTGGAATGCTAGTGTGACAGTAATTCCCTGTTACAGTGCTGGCAATTCATGTAGAAATAAGTAGGAGTTTGAATATATATCCACATCAAAGGGAATCCATCACAATCTGAAAGGTTTTTCATGTCTGAAGCAGTTCTGTTGTGTTAATGCCATCACAAAATAGCTATTCATGTCTGAGCCAGGGAGCTCTGGATTGGAAATCAGCTCTTCTACGCCTCCATCTGTCTGTGTGTTCTGTGGTATGTGCTATTTTTCATTCATGTCCTCTGACTCATCCTTCTAATAACTACCCCTATTTCCTCTCTGAAATAGTTTTCAGTTGTTTTCCCATTGTATGATTACTTGCCATGCCTCTCTGACTCATTCAGTTTATTGCCCACATAAAGATTTGCATTTTCTTTTTTGTATCATTTAGCCTACATGTCTGAATGGTTTTTCATTAATCATCATCTCCTAGCCTCTAACTGTTTCTTTTTCATCTGACTACTCCTGATTCTTGCTTGTTACCCTTCCTTTAAGCTGTGTTTGCTGTCATGGCTCTCACCTTGTTGCCTAAGGGCAGACAGGGCCTGTATATAAACAGACTTTATTGCTCCTGCTGTAGTCCAAGCCTCACCAGGAATCACTGCTTTCTTATGTTACTGTTTGATCTGTTGCTGCATAGTTGAAATTGATATTGAAAAACAATATTAGTAAGTTCACTGGTTTTCCTTTAGATATATTTACACATGTAATGCTTTAGAGAGCACAATTTTCAGATGGTCCATGGCAATAAGAGGGATATTATTGCCAACATACACACCCAACATACACACAACATACACACCCAAATTGCCAACATACACACCCAACAAAACAGAATTAGATTGCTGTTTTTTAAAAAATATGAAATAGGAAGAAAAATTAATTTTCCATTAAAGAGCAATCTCAACAAAACTATTCTTGCAAGACAAAATTTGTTACATTTATTGCTTGGAGAATTCTCCGCCACACAAAGCACTTCGGTTTGCTGATATTTAACCTGCATTTAGAAGATCACATGTGATTAGTAGTGTCCAGTGTGCTATACACATTCTGATTACATTAATACACGCTTATGAAATCTTTTTCTGAAAAGCCTCAACTTTGTATAAAAGTTCACTGACGCAAGCATCTTTGCGCACAAACATGAATGCGGTAAATGACCCCTGAGGTTTGTGACTCATCTAGAAGATGAATGAGAATGAGAAAAGGAAGATTTTCATACTGTTTTATTAGCAACAATGTGTCTGTCAGTTATATATTAGAAACAAGAACAGAAACATTTTCTGCAGTACTGTACCGAGTCTGAAAAACCAGCTGAATCATAAAATAAAGCAAGTAATTCAAATACGTCAAGGTAAAAGTAACACTGCATTTCAATATACACTTGTACACTTGTAATAATAATAATCATCATAATAATCATAATAATAATAATAAATTTCTTCTATACTTCTTTATGGCACTAAATTTCCTGTGCAACTGTCACGTAGTTTTAGATTCAAAAATAAGAACATTGAGATCTATCGTGTGTCTGCATGTCTGCATGTGTGAGTGTACTTATATGGCTATCTTTGTGAGGACAAGTTTAAAATTGAGAGAGTACCGGGATGGACATTTGTCCCCCTCATCACTTTTTCACCTTTAACTGGTTGTTTTAACTTGGCTTTAGGGTTGTGAGTCGAATGAGGTTCAGATTACACAGGTAAGGATTTGGCAGCTAGTTTTGACGGTAAGGATTAGGGACCGGGGAACGTAAATGAATGTCCTCGCAAAGTTAGATTTACAAACGTGTGTACTGTGGCATAGTGTATTTGCAGGAAAGCACATTTTACAAAGGAAAAAAACAATAAAAAAAAACAGAATACTCACTTTTCACAGTTTGGAAAAAATAAATGAGTAATTAAAAAAAGCCGAGAGACAGAAAAAGGGAGAGGAAGTACAATAGCATTTACCATCCATTTGCGAGAGAGAGTGGTAGGTGGGTCCAGAAAGAACAATCCAATCAACTTCAAGTCCCTCCCACAACCACGGGCATTTCCTCTTTTGAATTCAAGCAGTAAATAATTTAACTTATTATTAGTGTGTTCTCTGTCCATAAAAGTCACCAACTGCTCCTCCAGTCAGAAAATTAGCCCTCCAGCCAGGCCGGTCAGCCAAGCGCAGAAAATAAAAACAATCCCAAGAAGGAACACTGAGTACCTCGGAGCAAGAGCATATATTCCTCAGTCCAATGAATGGAGAAAGGGGAGAGACTGCGGTGTATGTTATGGCCTCTTAAATATTTATAGATGTGCCTTTAAAGGTGAATCTTTAGCCCAGGAATCCATACATCAATAAATCAGACACAACACAAGGAATGTAGTGAACGTCCACTAACTTCAGTGAAGAACTATAATCGAGTTCACATTGGAAGCTTGCGGTGCTGCTGTAAAAATGTTTTGCTTTTCTGACTGCCATCTACAACTTGAGTCAGTGTTATAGCATTAATTAGTAAAATAAACAGGTACAAAATAGTTGCAAATCCATTTTCTTTGTTATTTAATCTGTTTGGGTCATTCTTTGCATTAACATGAATTTAGGTTAAAGAAATAATATAATCGCTTCACCCCTTACAATAAAATGTTATTGCAGCCCACCTCTGGGTTCATTCTACACATGGATGACCTGTTTTGTATAACTGCATGGAATAAAAATTCTTAACAATTAATTGAGACACACACACACAAACACACACACACACACACACACACACCCAAGCAAGCACACATGCTTGCCAGTACGCTCGCATATATGCACACAAATGAAGATCACAAACCTTTTTGGCACCTAGTCCACACTGCCTGCAAGAATGCAGAGATTTTTCTCTTCTGAAGTGTAAAATACTGTATATACACTGTTTTCAACAGATGCTCCAAGAAACCAGCCTTTTGTCAAACTACGCGACTCCATGAAAGGATGAGGGAAATCTTCTGTGAGCCCTTTACGTCTTAAAATGTTATGGCATAAGTTACGTCTGTCGAAAATGTCTGCAGGGTAGCACTAAACACAACAACCCGCTCCCTTCTCCACTGGCTGTGAGTGATATTTCATAACCTCTATAATCTGTGGATGGAGGACCAGACAGATAATCCCATCATAAGAGAGGGGAACACTGGACTTTTCCTAATCATATTCTGTTTGTAGCAGCTCTGGAAGAGAGAAATCCCTACTGATTACATCATTTTCACACGTCATGAATCTGCCTATCCTACAGGCCACAGTAGAGGAGCCCAGAGGAAGTAGGGCAACACAGACTTTATCAGATCATAAAAGAAATTAATTAATCTTTTAAAAAAATGCTTCAAAACAAATCAAGTTTATGTTGTTGGTAATTTAACATTTTTAAACACTTTGTATTGGCCCAAGTGTGAGGACATGGACCTGAGCATAGTACCTTTGAAAAAACTGTCCTGAGAGCCAGCTGAGTCCTCCATTCTGCAAAAGGTGACTGGTAGAATGAAACCAGACTAGATCAGACTACACAGGTCAAGATGACAAAAACACAGTCTCACTCAAGCCCAGTCCAGCCCAGGCCATTCAGATGAATGTAAGCATCAGCTGAAACTGAGTTAAACCTCACCCAGCTAAACATCAGTGCTGATGCTACAGCTGCGTGTGAACATGTCCCTCATGGTAACTGAACGGGCAAGGTTTGGTTTACGATAGTCTGAAATGTTTACAGGCACTGGCAGGTCCAGATCCTGCTGCTGGACACTGCGATAGCTGATCCGGTCCCCTCCGTTCCTCAACCCATCTGGTTGGTGGTGGAGCTGCGGCTGAGGCGGCTGGAGGTAGAAAGGCATCTCATAGTGTGTACAGGATGGGCAGAAGGTCTGCGATCGTGTCAGTTTCCTGGCCATTGGAGGGGTGGAAAAAAGGGCAGGGCCATTTGGGATGGAGGAGGCGGCGGCTGTAGCCGCCACAATGTTGTGATTGGAGTGAACCGGCGGGAGGCGAGATGTAACGGCAAAGTCTGGCTCCTCCTCCTCCGACTCAGACTCTTCCTTCTTGCAGCAATAATACTGACAGAAACAGAGGGACGAGAATGGGAGATGGAGAAAGATGAAAAAAGTGGAGATTACCAAATGATGTCAAATGTGCATGAGAGAGAGCTGTCTCAATGATCACTCAATTTTCTCTTGAGGGGATCTCTCGTGTTGTAAACAGACTCCAGTTTTCAGCTGAGGTATTATGGTTGTGGTATGACCTAGCTTTCAAATTAATTCCTGGCATCTTGCCATCTAATATCTGCTGTAATTTGGGGATTACTTTTGATCCAGAGAAATGCTGTCAGGAAAGGATCTTACAGTTTCCCTCTAGCTATGTTACCTGGTTCCCAGAGGATCACGGTAAATGGACTGCATTTATGTAGTGCTTTTATCTGAGAAGCTTTAAACCTTGCTTCTTATTCATTTTTTCACTCCCACAGCATGCATACTAAGATACTATTGATAGACCCCTTCACTTTTTGCACACGTAATGTGAATTTAACTAATTTACACTTAATAACAATGATTTTGGGAGGCAATTTTCTTTTAAAGAGAGAAATTAAACCATTTTTAATTAAAATTATGTTGCTACTGCACTACAAAACTGGTTGAGATAAATTAGAACCTGAGGGAAGTCTACCTGTGGCAAACTCCCTAGGATAATGCTGAATGTTAGCATGAAAATCGAGAAAACTAAGGAATTCTCTGTGAGGCAAGCAGAAAATGTGTAAAACCATTTATAAAGCTTAGGCCTTAATAATTGCGATATGAAAGAAGTTTGGAACCACCAGGTATCCTCCCCGATTTGGTGGTAGGGAGGTGTCCAAGAGCTCAACCATCACTTTAACAGCTTCTCAGCAGAGACGGGAAAGACAACTACCTCAGCCGCAGCTCATCAACCAGTGCTTAAAGATGTCCAAGTCAGTACATATGGCAAACACTTGGCCTTGTTTATTAACTTGCTAAAAAGAGGCATGGTTGTTACTGTGCCAAAAATGACAGTCTCTACTTTTTGAAGGGAGAAAAGAAAGACGTGTTCCAACACATACTGTACTCCAAGGCTGAGGTTCACTACTGAAATCTTTGCCATTCTGCCTGCTGTCCACATCTAGCTCGGTTGCACAGTGTAAAAATGTGTGCAAGTATTGATGTGTGTCAGCAGCCAACAACGTCAGGTAGATTTTTAGCTCACCTACAGATCACTGAAAACTACTTTAGGTGATTGCTAAGATTCCTTTCCTGTTTTTCATACGATTTGTATAGTAACAAAAAATGAAATGAAATTGTTCAAATTGTGATGAACTCACAGTAATTGTAATGAGTTTCTAATCCTGGGCTGACAGAGAGAGAGGGGGTCTTTGTCCTCTGTCCATTTTATGTTTTGAATGATCAGTTGTGTAATTTAAAATTTTTTTGAAAACCTTGCTCTTAATTGGTTTTCCGTTTCCACTAGAATCAGATACAGTTGACAATTCACTAGCATAGTTTTACAGATTAAAGCAGCATAATTATTCAACTCAAAGTACAATCTCTTACCCGCAGTTCTGCAAAAAGTAAATACAATGAACAAAACAGATGATGAAGTCTCACCTGCAGCCTACAGTAGCACAGTACTGCGATGATAAGGAGTAATATAACCGAAGCTAGAATTCCACCAGTGATGACCACAGTCCCGGCTGTCATTCGAATTGCTCTCCATCAACACCCTGCAAAGAGGAGGAGGAGGGAAGGATGGGAAGAAAGGAAGAGACAGGGGGTGGTGGTGGGTGGAAAGAGTTGGAGCATAGAGGAGGGTAGGGGGTGAAACGAAGGAGCAAAAAGGCACACAATTCATCAGTTCAGTAGCTTCATTAAGTAGATTATAACTGTGTGTCATCTCAGTGGTGCTTATTGAATTATCCAGCAGCTAGGAGACATGTAATAGAATCATCCCACAAGTGCTGCTTATAATATAGACAGCATCTCAGACTGAAACACATAGAAAAAAAAGAATTATCTGAACGAGGGGGGGGGGTGGTCTGTTCAGCGGCAGGACGGAAAAAAAGGATGAACTGCAGAAATGTCGAGGGGAAAGAGGTAAAGGGTTGCACAGATAGATGAGGAGAGATGCAACAACAACAGGGTGCAGTCAGTTTTGAGAAATGATGCGACAAGTAAAATTTGCAATCAAGCTCACCAAGATATTCTTCATGCTGCCGTGGTTCAACAAAGAACTGATAGGAACCCGTCCAAAAACAATATAATGTGAGGTGGTGTGCAAAGCAGATCGTCAAAAGATCAATCAGCAGGACTGCTGCAAGTGAACAGCCGTGACCTGTGAATTCTGATATTAAGTCAAAGGTCACAGCAAAGAGAACTGCAAATGCGAACCCAAGAAATTTGAAAGTGGATTCATTAAGTTATAACATATCACAGTGCTCAACTGCCTGTCTGGTTTCTAAGTGTCCTTAGCTTTAGCATGCCATGCTTTTATGTGATTCACAGCTTCCAAGCCACAAGTCAGATTGGAGTATTTTTGACCGATACTTGTTGGTTGAAATGTCTTGGTTTACATTTTACATCAAGGTGGAAATTATTCTACAGAATATCATAAGAAGACAGGTCCATTAGCTCCGTGGTTCCATTTAAGAAACTAAAATAGCGAAAGTAATCATACAGTGGTGTATAATTCATATGTTATTATTCAATCTCAGTGATATGTAATATTTTTGAAAAACCTTGAAGGCACTTATCAGATGTGGGCACAGACCTTTTCTCTTCATTATAGCCGCAATCTGGAAGTGTCATAGAACCGCACCAACACACTGCATTGTGGATAATTGCTTGAAACCAAAAATAGGCCAGCAGGCTTGTTGCTAAGCTATGACTCATTGGTGCAAGCCATTAACAGCAGCAAGCACACTGCAGTATAGCCCCATGTTGTCAAGATCTAACTTAAATGTGACATGGGCAAACACTAAAAAAGAAATACTAAAAATAAACAGGACTGCCACCAAAATAGGGACTACTCATATTATAGGATTTTGTGAATCTTGCAGTATCCAGTTTACCCTGAATTCAGCTTTTATAACATGATGTGAATAATGCTGAGCATCCATCAGCTTACTCACATTAAGTTTACTGTCAGCTGTGTGTCACTGGGCATTTGGCATTTAGTATGACACCTGACACAGTGACCTTCTCACACAATCATTAGATTTAAGTGAAACTGTTTAAACCGTAGACTATAAAATAATCTCTCAGCATGATGTGTCTCTCCAGAGATGCTTTATAAAGTCAGAATAGATCTCTCTATGGTAGCTACCAGCCCTATCGACAAACACAGCACAGCTTCTCCTCACTCAAGCTTCAATTCACCTGGACTCTAATTCAATCTGCAGGCCGCACAGTGCACCAACCAAATCAATATGGAGGACAAGAAAGAACAGAGCGTTTTGGCCTTAAAGGCTTCTAGTTTAATTGATAGGGAGACGTGGTGATTCGATGGCAATATGGTTGGCAGGAGAATAAGAGAACAGGATGTTCAGGTGGAGCTGAGGAACATTTGTGTATCTATTTTTTTTTTTGCACCTTTATTTAGTAGAGTGCATAAGAAAAGAGACAGAACAATGACAGTGGCTAGGCTAAGCCTTTGTTACATGAGCAATGGGAGCTGAGCATTAGTAGTTTAATGACATTTTCAGACCTTTAAATGTTTGAGTTTTATTTATTTATTTTTCTAAGGATGAACTTAAAGCTACACTAACATTTTGTTATTATTGTAAAATACTGTAAAAATATAGTCTGTTTTATTTGATTTTATAACCTGAAACCTTACTTTTCCCGGGCCACTCTTACTGCAGGGGCTCTTTTGGATGATTGCAAGCAGCTGTTTTAAAGACCAATTGTCTGCTACCTTCCCAGCTTCAAGCAACAGATAAAATGAATGACTAGCAAGCCAACAAAGTGAAATATTTATCATCTTTCTCCAGAATCTGTGGGCAATATCCTGGATGTTCCTGGACAATATGAAGATGAAAGCCAGTGTTGCTCTGACGAAAGGGTTTAAAATAGTTTCTGCCTAAAATATGATATGCTAGTGTTGAACTAAGTGACAAAAAAAATATCTGTTATTATTAAAGTTAAAGCCTTCTTAAATAATAAACATGTGGGATAGATGGGCACATGAATTAAAAAGTGATATCTTTAGGGTGCTGGGGCAGTATAAAAGAGTATTATTTAGTCTGCAGCATTTACCTGTGTCCTTTTGAGAGCATACGGCACAGCTTTATAAAGATGGAATTACATTTGAGCACGACTGAAGACAACATCATGTAACAGATGATCCGAGTGTGTGTGTAGATCTGTGTGGCCTCATTTAAGTAACCAATACGGATTCTCAAGCACCTAATAGTTAGTGCTGCTTATACTCAGCAGTCTGAATCCCTTCAGTGCAAACTCAGCAGACCAGATCATCAGTGTTGGGCTTTTAGACCTTAATATCAACTTTCAATCTAAAACCCTGACTAGTGTCTTTTTTTGTTTCAACAGCAGATGGTGACATAGAGCAGTACACGGCCTACATTATCTCAAAAATAGGTTTCAAAAGGAAATCATCAAAATTACATTTAAATTTAAAAATAAAATACGAGAAAATTAGTTAGTTTTTTTTGTTTTTTTTGTTTTGTTTTTGTTTTTGTTTGTTTGTTTGTTTGTTTGTTTTTTTACAAAATAACACTTGTCTACAGACAAATAAAAATGCATCCTCTAAATGTAAATGAATCTTAAAGCCAAACATTAAGCTCAAACAAGACTGAGATAAAATTCCAGTTATAGTGAGATAAAGTTAAAATGAAAAGAACAGAAAATAAAAAATTCCAAAAGTATAAATAAATAAATACCAGTGAAGGAAAAAACGAATAAAAGCTGTAATAAAGATTAAAAGGAGACAACACAAGTAAGTCAAAAAAGAAGAAACCACTGACTCTGCAAGTGGGATCTGCTCAGACAGCGTGCTCCAAAGTCAAGGAGCCCTGATCACAAAAGTACAGTCAAAACCACTTTTATATATTACTAACTATTCTATATACTAGAGTGTCTGTATAGATTCTATTTTTTTATTTGTGGGATTTGTTTATATTTTACGAATAATTTTAAAAAATCAAACTAAAGAACCACACTCCAAACACCCGCCTTGCGGTCATATGTCTTGTCACCATCTCTCAGAGGTACCAGGGAGATCTGCCAGGTCCGGGAACCCCATCGTCAATCCTCAGCATCTCAACATTGGGTGAGATTCTGAGCAAAACCTCACACATCAGCACACATCATATATAAGCATGAACAACGTAAGAGCAAAATCAACTGGACTGCCAGCATTAGACTTTACTGTAAAGCACACAGCTACACAC
Organism: Etia nguti; assembly: GCA_015106755.1. Classification (NCBI taxonomy): domain Eukaryota; kingdom Metazoa; phylum Chordata; class Actinopteri; order Cichliformes; family Cichlidae; genus Etia; species Etia nguti. Next base: position 5,890 of record VUQG01001739.1, on the reverse strand, counting down.
CAGTAAGGAAGGAAAAATGTCCCTCATATTGCCCTTAATAGCCCATATGTGAAATCAAATGTTCCTTAATGTGTACATGCAATATACAAAAAAGTTGCTTTGTAAAAGACATTACTGTTCTGCCAGTTGCAGCTTGCTTAATTGAAGTGGTTTGTCAGTAACCTCATGTGATCTCAGGTGCTCAAAAGCTGCCAAAACAGATAGAGAAAATACAAAGAACAGGCCCCCAAAAAATGCACATGCATGATCAGGATTGGGTGCACAGAATTCTGACTCGGTGTCATACAAATCCCTTTCTGTCTTGTCTCAAATGATGACTTGTGGACTGAGCTGACTTCTGACTTTTCTCACTGATATTCCTTCATGAAAGTTATTATGGTGTGCACAAACAAACCCACACATGTACATGTAGCATTTCTCCTTCTGCAGGCTAGGCTGGTGCTGTGTATCTCCTGGGGCTACATTAATCAGATCAGTGTGTGAGCGATGTGTTGCAGCAAGGCGACAAACAGTGTTAATTATTTAACCACACACACTTACACTTGTGCACACACAGATGCGTGCATATATGCAATCCAGACCCCATTGTGAAATAGTGAAATACTGGAGAGAGGCAATCTTGTCCACTCAGCTGCTTTTGCTGGTATTCGTCCACAGGAATGACAAGAGTTAGGGGCAAAAGAAGAATAGCCGTGCGCACACTCGCACACAAACACACACAAACACTCACATGCAATAATTTTAGTAGTAGCTAACATGCTCAGACAGAGGGCTTTGGAATAAAATGCCACGCTTCGATGAAACATGGCAGGGATCACAGCAAAAGGTCTTGCTTGGAATAATGGCTGCTGACAGGCTTTCAGTTCAGTGGGGAAGAAGTACGCAGTAGGTGGTGGATTCGAGTAACACACAAGAGACAATAACATGCCCTGAGAACAATGGGAAGAGCTCTGTTATAATGCTAGCTGTCAAAGGGTGATTTTACACACATTTACAACGACAGAGTGTACCTACACATGGTTCTTTACGGAAATGACAAGATCCAAAGCCTCCTGAGAAGTATGCATTATTTAGCGAAAGAAGTGCTCAAGTTTCTGCTCCAGTAGCTCCAGTTTTCAATCTCACAATCTTAACTGGTAACAAAGTTCCAAAATATGAATATAGGGAGACACAGAAAACAACAATGCCTCATCAACTCTGTCTGATTACAGTTTTTTGGCCCGTAATGAGTCCTTGCTCTTTAATAAGCTGTGCAATCAGGGAGCATTCAACTAGTATAAATGACACCATTTCAACCTGCAGCATGTATACTTTTATTGGAAGACATTATGTCATTTTGTTCGTCATTTCGTTTTGCGGCTTTGGTTTCTGAATTATTCTTGTAAAAAGCACATCTTGTGGTCTTCTTGCTTCGCCATTTTTGTGCTTCTCTTCTGTCCTCCTGCCTGTGACCTGGAAAATAAGGTCATAACCTCAATTCCTAAAGTGCATCTCAAAGAGAGAGAAGCTTTACAGGAGAGCGGGGATGCATAGGTGTATCATTTGCAAAAGTCTTTTTGAAACCTGTGATCTAACGGGCATGACACACACAGAGAAAATGTAAGTCTTCTTTTTGCATTCATAACTTTAATTAGTTATTTCAGATGATTCCACAGTCAAAGTTTCTGCCTACCACATTGTGAATTTAATCAAAAGTAATGGTTGTAATGATGTCATGATATCAAAAAGTGAAATAGGGAGAAATGTAAAAGTGGACAGCACATTGTGTTACTTTAAACTGAAAGCTTTGAATCAAGGATTTCTCATTTTGTTAAAATGAGTCTTGTCCTCGACTGCGCCGCTCATTCGGGAAGGGTAAGGATGGAAGGAAAAATGAGAAGCGAGAATAGGAACCTGTTTGTTGGCATTTGTTTTTTCCATGTCATCTGTGCTCCCTGAGATTTTGTCTTTTCATCTTTCATCTTAATCTTTTTGTGTTTTTATGCTAACATGTCCCCTCGCTTCCGTCACTCGTGTCTATCCCTCAGATCATGAATCCTTCCAGTGAAGATGTGTGAGGGAGATGCGAGAAATCCTTGCTTCCGCTGGATCAGATTTGAGGGATGTCAGTTACCTAGGATGTGCTGCACGGATGGATAGCCTGTCAAACTGACTAGTATCATTGCCCTCAGCATACCTTATTTCTTGCTACTATCCAGTGTGTTACCACCATAGAGCAGCTCTTATTAATAGATAGATGTGAAATCTCTTTGAACTATATGTAGCTTTTGCATATAAATCAGCTAAATTATTTGCATAATCAAAAGAAATAATTGCGTTTTTTTACATTTTCTTTATCATGTATAAAATTTAGAGTCACACTGGGGCTAGGGCCTTTCCCATTTGACAAAGGGGTAAAGGTGGGGTCACCAGTCCATACCCCTTCTCAAAAATTCTTATGTCCTGGACTTAAATAAATGAGAAAGTGTTGCAGATGCTACCTGGTTTATTTTTGAATTTCTGACACAGCCAGGTTGGCTGTTTCCCCCACTGCTTTCTCTATCAGTTTTAAATACGGAAGTCTCGTACTGCATTAAAAAAACAAAAAACAAAAAAAGCCCAACTGCAACAAGTTAACATAATATCACCTGAGGCGGTGTCAGCTGAAACTGAAGACTGCTTGTATTAGCAAAATATATACTCTGACTGAACTCTTGCAAAGTTGCATTGTGGGTAATGTTAATCTGGATTAATAATGCTCAGTATCAGTCCATCAGTGTTATAGGAATGCAGTGATTCTCTCGAGTCTTGGCTATGAGTGTTGCATCAATCTTTTATCTATGGCGATCGATGAGGCACTACACTTTCAAGGTTAACTTAAGTTCTGCAAGAATACGACTGTGTAGATGGCTGCAATCGAAACCAGTTTTTTTGAGCAATAATCATAAAATTCAATGTGGCAATAAAATTTGAAATATTAAATTAAATTAAAAAAAAAACTTCTTAAAAAAGGACCAAATTCACTAAAAACTACATGAAAAACTACGACTTATCAGAAATTGGTTTCCTAATATGAGTTTGAAGTGCACTTTTTCTTTTTAAAAAAAGCTTCTACTTTTTTCCTTTAGACTTGTTAAATGAACCTGCTCTTCATTATCCTCTCGGGTGGCACTGACCCTGACTGGCATTACTCAACTCTGTGTCCCTGACTCAGTCTATACCCGCATAAAATATCACCTGGTGCACAAAATATCTTTTGCCAGCATTTGTGTCCCTGCACCCACCTTCAAGAATAATGACAACGCACACCCATCCTGAGGTAAAGCTCAGGATAACTGAGATGCTTTTTTCTTTGGTAGACAGCAATAGTTTTCATCCATCCTGTGTGTCCTAGCATTACCTAGGCAACATGTCTGTAATTAGTGCCCCTCTGTGAATGATATATCATAAAAATGGCTCTCGGCTTGTGTGAATATAGCACCATGAGGACATTTTAAGGACTTAACGGTGACCTGGGGGTCTCTCCATTTAATTATACAGCTTGCTAAATGTGTCTCATCTATCTAAATGACCTTGCTTAGTTGTTCTTCCAGTTCAAATTGCAAACTGAGGTAGAAGGCACTCCTATAACTTTAAATGGGTTGTGCATGGACTAAAGTAATGGAGCATGACTACCCTTCCTTGACTATTTGTTTTTTAACAGCAGTCCCAATTTATTTTAGGAGTATATATTTGGCAATGTCATGGTACAATGTCATGATATTATAATACTAGTATGATAGTAATGTACACTCATTGGCTAGGTTATTATGCACATCTGTTCAACTGCTTGCTAAGGCAGATATCTAAACAGTCAGTCACATGGCAGCAACTCAGTGCATTCAGGCATGTAGTCATGGTCAAGATGGACTCCAAAACTTCAAACTGAACATCAGAAGTGGGGGAAAGTGATTTTAAATGACTTTCAACATGGTACGGTTGTTGGTACCAGGCAGGCTGGTCAGAATATTTTAGAAGCAGTTCTCTGGGAGAAAATGTGTTGTTGATCCCAGAGGTCAGAGGAGAACGGCCAGACTGCTTTGAGCTAATAGAAAGGCAACAACAGCTGAAATGACAAAGCTATGCAGAATAGCATCTCTGAATGCACAACATGTAGAACCATGCTAAACCACTTTTATCATACCACAAAGCAATAAATCACATTTTGAGTTGGTTTCTTGAACATGACAACGAGTTCAGTGTACTCAAATGACCTCCACAGTCACCAGATCTCAATCCAATAGGGCCCATTTGGAATTTTACAGCTGACAAATGTGCAATGGCTGTGTAATGCTAAATATGGACCAAATTCTCAGAGGAATATTTTCAACACCTTGTTGAATCTTTATCATGAAGAATTAAGTCAGTTGTGCAGGCAAATGTTCACCCAGCCCTACTAAGCAATGTACTATGAGTGTATATTACTCCAAGTGTTTTCAAAGCAGCACCATCCACTTCAGCATTCATCAGCAAGGCAATGTTAGGTTTTGTCTCAGTGTTTGGAAAAATACACTATAGATAATGATGAATAATAATTAAAAAAAAATGATGATGATGATGATTAAATTTTTGCATATCTCTATGCTGAAAACAACAAACTTCTCATTTGGAGACACTCAAATGGAATAAATAATATCACTTTTGGTTCTGCTGAAGCTATAAACAGGCTATTTACCTGTTAGATACAAATCTCACTGATGATGTCCTTTTACATTTACAATCCACAGGGGGAAGCCATTAGTTCTAGCGATTTCATTATAGGCGTTCTCTTGTGAGTTGCTCAGGTAAAGTGTCTTATCACGTCAGTGTGAAAGAAGCACAGAAGTTAAAGCACACGCAATACTGAAAGATAGAAGCAGACACACTTATTCCCCACACTTCTCAGAAGGGTGTTCAAGGGTCTTGAACAGTGTAAAAGCTATAGTTTCCCTTTTCTATGTGGATAAAAATGGGACAAAAAAGTACGACATCTATCTATCTGTCAGTTTATTGTTCTGTCCTCTCATATTAAAGGAAATTAGCTTTCATTTTCGAATCATTTTAAAATAATTGCATACAATCACATTATGTCAGCCTGCCACTGCACTTCCTACTCCTCCCCACAGCCCTACCCTGTTCTACCCTCCGCTGTGAAAATAATACCACTTGTCTGTGAATGACAGGCTGTAATCTTGATGCCACAGAGAGCTGAAGTCGACTCAGAGATCTTACGGTCGGTTGAAATCATAGCTGATGAATTGAAAAGCAGTTGTTAGTCCCGAAAGACAGAAAGCTTTAAGTTTCTGTCAAGAGAATGTATGGAGTACGTATGTGTGGAGAGAAGGGTTAAAGTCTTAGCACCAAGCAAAGCCCCTTAATCGAGCCGAGGTGCACATATAGATGTCTATTTTTTTCAATTTGGGTCACTTGTTGATTATGCTGCTTCTGGTTTACTCCTAATTCATAAAAATGGCTTACAATCAATTTTGACTCTTTATAGTTATGCATAGTTAGTAGTTATGCATAAAACCTTGCTTTGATCTTAAATTAAATTCTCCACCTCATCATGCAGTGATATTACAAGTTGAAATGCTTTAAAGTCTGCAGTGAACTTTGCACATGCTTTATTAACAATGTGAGAGGAATTGACAATTAAAGATGCAGTATGAGAAGTTAATTGCAAGGTGCAACCTGCTTTGAATTAAAAACAGGATGCTAGTTTTATATATTGAGTTTTATTTTCTTTTTGACCATTCTGTCTTGGTCCATGACTAATCAAAATAGATTTTTTATGCACATTATCTATTATGATGCCTGACTGACAGGAAAGATCTTAAACGTTAGTTTATGTATAAATCTAAGATATTTATTGTAAATAAGACCCCTGGCTTGT
>VUQG01001737.1:1645-28438 GCA_015106755.1 Etia nguti | reverse complement strand
TGATACCACACACCAAATGTGTGTGTGTGTGTGTGTGTGTGTGTGTGTGTGTGTGTGTGTGTGTGTGTGTGTGTGTGCTTCCCATAACTCTGCACCTTGCATCTGTACCAGATTATCCTGAAGCTTGCACAATGCTGTTTTTTAACAGTGTTTACATGTATTATCTCTGAGATTTCATTTTGTTTTTTAGAATTAAAGTAGACCATTTATGCTTCCCTTCATTTCTCTTATACCTGTATCTTTACAGTGGCGAATGCTCATATTGAACATATCCAAAGTCTTGAATAATTAACTAACTATATGTACAAGTAATCCCATTGAGGCAAAAAGGCTTCATTTCAGACAGTCTTTCTTACTTTTGAATCTTTATGATGTCAGTAGCACACAGCTGGGGCTGTGAGCACAGTGACCACGCCCACAACTCTTTTGAGGGGCAACCAATCAGAAGAATGTTATTTTAAAGGGAGATGAGCTAACGCATGTTGTTTCAGACAGAGGATGAGCTGAGGGAGGCCCAGTTAGAGATGATTGATGATTATTTTGAACTGTGAATCATGCAAAGCATCTCTAGTAGAGTCCAAGAAGAAAAATGTGGAGCCAGACATGAGCATAATGAGCGTCCACTTTAAGACTGAAAAATTTAGGTAATGAAAAATTTATTGTCATAAGCTGTCACTTTTTTCTCAGAAGTTTCATAGTGTTCCTGTCAGTAAGTCATAAATATTTCACGTAGGAGGTTGTTGTGTACTCCCCTTCTGTCTTCCTCTCATACCTTCATGTTTCATGTAGACTGGTCACGAGGATGAAGATTTGAATGATGAAGTAGTTGTTTTTGGGGGGTTTTTTGTGTGTAAGTGCTTACTTATAGCTGGGATAGGCTCCAGCAGAGCGAATGGATGGATGGATGGATCTAATAATTGTATTGTGGGGTTTCTTTTTATGATAGTGTAATATTTACATTAGTTTTTAAAGTACTAAAGAGACTTTGTAGAGAAAACTGACTTGAAATTGAATTTAAATATTATTTTACCAGTGAAAAAAGGCAAACATACAACAAGTAACACCAAAGTTTTATGATATATGTTGAGTTGCATGCACTGCTAGAAGAGATGTATTAAGTGTCATCTGGAAGACAAGTCGAACCTGTTGATATATCTGCAGTGTTCACAGGCCACATTGCATTGTTTCCTTTTTCTCTTTTCTGGTTTGCAGCTCGTTAGAAATGTTCTTTCCATCCCTTTGAAGTCATTTCAACCACTTACATTTACATGTGTATATTGACTGTAGCATAAACATTATGCATTATGCATTATTAAGCACTGTGTGGCTAATGGCAGCAGAAACCATGCCAGATGTTTGATATTTAGCAAGAATAATAAGTGCTCTTTTAAATGTCAAGCAGAGCAGGCTTAAAAAGAAAACTTTGCTCTGATAGCTCGGCCCGAGTTCCACATTCTTACTTACAGCAGGTGCACTGAAAAATTGACTAAATTAGTACAAGCAGAGCCTGTATTTTAAAAACAGTATTTGAGACGGGCTTCTGATTGTTGAGGAGTTTGAAAATATGTCTCCAGAAGTGACAGCTCAGCTCTCAGTTGAGCTCCTCTCAGGTTTCCCTCGAGTTATTACTGAAGTGACAGCGCACTCTATCTCAGCCTCTTTTGTTGGTTTTTCTTGGATGATAGTCCCTCTGTTTTATATGAAGGAGTTCTGTGGAAGCATTAGGTAAAAAAAGAGAGTTTTATTTTGTGTTTAGAGTTAAAGTTGAAATAATGACTGTAAACTTGACACTCGAAGATTCAAATCGTCTGAGAGGAATTTGTAGCCCTATTACTCATTCGAAACGAATGTTATCGCTTCTTTCTGGAGAGCAGCAACCCTGAAACTCTAATCCTAAGTGCCAGGCATGTGCAAAAACTATAAGAAAAATGAAAGTGAGATCAAACAGAGCAGAGAGAGGTCTCCGACTCTCCAGTCAGTGCCAAGCTGCACCTCCTCCATCTGTGCCACCTCACAACTCCCGTCTACTCAAACACCGAGCATCCCGTCCGTCTCCACTGAGCTGTCTGCTCCATTCAAACGCTCCACTTGTCAAACTGCAGACATCATGTTGAGCGATACTGAGTCAATTTTCTTCAACAAATTTGGCCATGGCCGACTTTTTTTTCTTTTAAAGTGCAGCTTTCACAGCCCTTTAATGTCAATTTAGAGCCTTGTTAATGAGTCAGGGGTCTAAAGAAATCACAGTGGTTTCCCTCTGTGTCTAATAAATTGGTTGAAAAATATAGTTTTACTCACACCTCATTGGGCAAAATGACAAATCAAACCCGAGCTTTTTTTAGCAGGCCTGTGTTTCCAGCAGTTCACATGATGCCTCGTTTTATTGCCTGATGGGAAAACCTTTTTTATTGTGGCAACTAAACAGAAGAAAAAGCAAATTACCAGAAAAGAAGAAAAAAAAATACCAGTACCGTTTAACAATCATTATATGGGGATAGCAGAAAGATTCCTATGAGAACAGAAGAAATGAGAGGTTTGAAAGTCGAGGCGAATTGTCAGTTTCCAGTCGCTGCGCATTAATGAGCCAACCAGCTGCTCGAGCATGTTGGGATTCCACACAGCGATGAAGTCAAGCTTTCTCTCATCCACCAAAGATGTCGCTCATCTCTTTGGTATGACTGCTTTTCTTTTTTTTTCAGGATTGCATCAGATTTCTCTCTGTGCGATTCTGCTGTCTCGAACTCTGTCTCCGGTTTGTTAGACCGAGGATATGAGGTCATGAGCCGTGGGTCAGACAGTGTGACGTTCGTGATATCCTCCGCTCTCTGGAGCTGTTTTATACATCACTGATGTAACCGATAATAATAACAACACTCATTGCATTTCTTCATTTCTGCTGGGAGCCAAGTAGGTGGGTTATTTTCTGAACCGTCGTTACTAAGTCTTTCTCTCTTTCCTATCCTTTCTTTTAGACGGTCACCACATCTGGGAGACTGAGGCCAAGGTTGAGAGAGACGCCTCGAAGCCTGTAAGTGATACATGTGACACAATGATCGTGACAAAGCTGATCTCATTTCAGGATTAAAGCGCTGTGTAAAGAGCAGCTGTTCCCAATCATTTATCTGAACTCGATGCCAAAATGTTTAGTCTTCGCATCTGAAAAACAAACGAACGTCTAAATTAAGAGAGCTTGAGAGCGACTGGAGCTCCACTCAGTGTGATGAAGAACAACCTGCCTTAACAACAACAACGCATTTGTTTTTTTATTGAATCACAAATCTGCTGTAAATTTACACATAATTAGATGGGAAGCTCAAGAAGTCTTTAAAATTTGTAAACTATTCTAGTCATTCATCTACTAGCTTAGCATGAACCTGCAAGGAAAGGCAAAATAACCCAACCCCTTAGCTAATACTACAAAAATAATGCATCTGAAATTTGTTCATAATTCAGCTGTTATGCTTTTTATATCTGATCTCTTATTTATTTACAAAAAATATTTTACAGTGCTGGAAGAAACTAAGAGTGCTCTTACCAAACACTTCCTGTTGGTTGCACTGGACACACTTTTGCCTTCACAACTGCCTTAATTCCTCAGTTTTTCATAGCATAGATTCAACAAGGGGCTGAAAACATTCATCATATATTCTTGGTCCACATTGACACGACAGCATCACACAGTTCCTGCACATTCATGACATGAATTTGTTGTGCCACCACATCCCAAGGGTGCCCTATTGGATTGAGATCTGGTGACTGTGGAGGCCATTTGAGTGCAGTAAACTCAATGTCATGTTCAAGACACCAGTTTGAGTTTTGTGACATAGTTTGTTATCCTGCTCAAAGCAGCCATCAGAAGTTGGATATACTGTGGTCATAAGAAGATGGACATGGCCAGCAACAATATTCAGGTGTTTATATGACACTCCCAAAGTGTGTCTAGAAAACATTCCCTACATCATTACACCAGCCTGATGATTGTTACCAGACAGGATGGATCCATGCTTTCATGTTGCTGATGCCAGGTGTGATGAGTCTGTGTGAAGTGTAGCCTTGGCTTCCTATTCTTAGCTGACTGGAGTGGCAGCCGGTGTGGTCTTCTTCTGCTGTAACCCATCTGCTGCAAGGTTTCGATGTGTTTTGCATTCAGAGATGATCTTCTGCTTACTTTGGTTGTAACGAGTGGTTATTTGAGTTACTTTTGCCTTCCTGAGATCTCAAAGCAGTCTGGCAATTCTCCTCTGACTTCTGGCATCAACCAGAAGGCATTTTTTCACCCAGAGAACTGCTGCTCTTTAGATATTTTCTGGTTTTCGGGCCATTCTCAGCACTAGATGCAGTAGATCAGCAGTTTCTCAAATGGCACCAACAATGATGCGACATTCAAAGTCACTTAAATCACCTTTCTGATGCTCAGTTTGAACCTCAGCAGATCACCTTGACCATGTCTACATGTCTAATTGAGCTGATGGCATGTGATTGGTTGATTAGACATTTGCATTAACGAGCAGCCAAACAGGTAATGAAATACCTAATGAAGTATCAATACCAGTGTTGTCCTTTGTTGTGAATCAGCAAACAAAGCAACCGTAATTGTGACTGTAATAATACCGCTGATTTCCTCAGCCTAGGACAGAAGCTTTTAGGGGGAGCTTCAGTATTGTGTTTGAAATGTGTGGAAAAGGTGTTCAAAAGTTCAGCCCTCCACCTGTGGGAGTTTGAGCCTGGCAGCGTATCCTGTCTTGCGCTCAGACAGCTGAGGGAAAGAGAGAGCCAGAGACGTGGTGGGAGTCTGGGAGATAGACGAGGGGATTAGAGCATGTATAAATGTGAAGCTCTGCACCTGCTCCCAGTGTCTTCCCTCTGCAAAACACAGACACACACTCACTTAGAGTGACTGCTGGGGCACATCTGTCTGCTTGAATAGACAAAGGGCCTCCCTCTCTCCGTCCCTCCCCACTCAGCCCAGTCTGCTGGATTGGTCCCATTTCAAACACTGACGCTGCTTTGGCCAAGTTTAATCTCAGACCAAACAACAAATCCAGAATACGTCACCTGAACAGGCTGACCTGCCCCAATGAGCGCAGATCTGGGAAGACGAGGGATGATTACGTTTTCTTTTTAAGAATTACTTATAATTAGATACAGATTTCTCATATAAACTTAGATAGATGGTCTTGACGCACTCACTTAGGGAGTCCAAAAATGCTCCTCTATGCTCAATTTGTCACATTTTTTCTTCCCACTGTTTGCATGATAGGAACCAGTTTTATTATATTAAACCTCCCAGACCTGTTTTTGAGATTTTCTTTTTGATTTTTTTGTTTGTTTTAACTCAATTTGCAATTTTATGCTGTAACACACAATATGCAGGCATAAAACTTCCAGAAATATCTGAATGACTTCAATTACACGTGACACCAGTGAAATCCTTCAAATACAGCTGCCTTACGGGGACACAGTTTACACAGGCCAAATGAGGAACCCTTTCCTGAAATTCATTGTTATTTCTCTGAGGGGCAGATGGATTTCAGGGAGTAAGAAAAGTAGAAAAGCCTCATCTGGCTCCACTTAGCTTTACAGTTGTATTGATTTAATATAACGTGTGTCAGCTCTCACCTGTACATGTCAGGCCCGGCTGTCCTCCGAAGCTCAGTTTTGCAGACGGATGACTTCCTCCCTGACTACTGAGCAGCGCCTCCAACACACTCAGTCATATATATTCCCACACACATGCACAGAAACACACACGTGGGGCTCATGTGTCTACAGGGTGAACCCAGGAGTGTGGTCACTTCTGGCTTTCACTCTCAGCAGGAAGCTCTGCTGGGGAAATAAACTATCTGGACACTCCCAGGTTCAATTTATTCACTTTGACTGAGTTATTCATTGTGCAAACAACCAGGGCTCCCTTTAACCTTACTTCATGGCCTCTTTGTGGCTTTCGGATGAAAACCAGATTTTTACATTGTATCTGCCGCCCCTTAAATTTAAGCTACGATACAATGGAAGGGACTACAGCCTGGATTTTGAGTTCCCTTTTACTGAACTTCACTGCCTCTACCACCGCTAGCAATAGAAGACCAAAAATGTTACAAAAATTCATAAGGAATTTTGTAACCTAATCATCAACTTGACTAAAAATAATACCGGGAATAGGGTTTTTCTAATGGCCTACAGGGGGTGACACACATGTTGCCAAAATAATCAGATTGTGTAGAGGTCAGGGTTTACCTGTGATTGACAAATTGGCACAGATGGGCATGTAGTGTCCTCAGTTTCTTTGTCACAACTACCTCTTCAAGATGACAAACAAGAGGAGTAAAGCCACGGTGACTACTTCCCCCTTTTATATGTACTAATTAAGAAGTTTAAATGCAAATGCAAAGCTATATGCTAATTAAATGGATATTTAAGTAGATAGTGTGTTTTTAATGACAGAACTTTTTCTGTGTTGCAGAATTCGCTTCTTGTTGAAATCCCTCCCTACCGGAACCAAAGACTGTCCACTCCTGTACACGTGAACTTCTACATCTGCAATGGCAAGAGGAAAAGAAGCCAGTACCAGCGCTTCACCTACGTTCCTGCCACCGGTAAACTTGTCTTTATAGTTCGCTATTTAGAGGTTTGGTCACCGCTGTCCTTAATAAGATGTTAAACTCCTTTCATATGTTTGCTGTTACAGTGGGTCCATAGTGTGGTGGCTTACATATTTGTTTAGCAAACAAAAAGTTCTCTGGTTCAATTTCAGGGGGAGCTCCAAATCCCTGTGGCTTTTAACAGCCAAATCAAACATGCGGAGCCACCTACATATGCTCTTACAGTGGGGGATGCTCATATAAAAATGGCTACCGTTCAAAATACTGATGTCAGTCTATGTACACTCTTAGCCAAAAGCTTTGTTTCAAGCTTTCTTTTTCTACTCCTGAATCAGTGTGTTGTCAGTGAGAGGAGTCATCCTTAGTATGGACATCTCCAGAGCACAGTGCTGGTTGTGAGCACACAAGCCCCACCCACCTGCTGTCAAAGTTTAGAGGGGCAGCCAATCAGAAAAAAGTCACTTAAAGCACTGATCTTAAAGCTTTTCTGGCCCCACGCCACACTTTTTTTAGTCAATTACTAACAATCAAAAGTGTGAGCACCACGGCATTAGAAAAAAAATAATATTTTTTTTTATTCATTAAACTTTTTTTTTGTAGTGGCTCTAGACCTCACAAATGAGGTCCAAATCATGAGAACTACCATCTTAAAGGGAGGAATTATTTTGAATCAGCAAAATATTCTCCTTGAATGGATATTAGCGTAGTGGATCCACTTTATGTTGTAACTTCTTTTTCAGCAAATTTTGATGTGATGAAACTACAAAAAAAGGGGAAAATATAGTGTGAATAAGGTAAAAACTGTCTTCAGCTATATGTTAAGCTAGGGGTCAATAGTATCACTCACCATTTAGTGTTGTTAATTTTTTAATAATGATAAAAAACAGCTGCTTTCATTATCGTTTAGTGTATTGTTGAGATTTTGCTAATTTAACAAAACAGTCCAGTCAGCTTGAAACACAAATAGTCAAACTATTTTGGTCACAAAGTAAAATTATATATATATATATATATATATATATATATATATATATATATAACCCTCCATTAATCTCCAGCCTTTTGGTTAATTTTCTGTTTTTCACTTTTTTGTCATCACGCCAGCCCTTCACTACTCTCAGTCTGCTCTTTGCCTTCCACATCCCAGACTAATTAGAAACATTTTCGCTGGGATTTTACTTCTGAAGACGAGAACAAACAGTTTGTATTCCCCCCTTGTCTGGTGGTTTGCTAGGGAGGAACAAAGCAACGCTATTATTCCTCCATTGTAAAAAGAAATCCATAAAATCTGTTCTTTTCCATACCTGTTGCTGCATGAATCCTGAGGCAACTGGACACACGAGGGTGGGGAAAGGGGCATGGGAAAAACATGTTATTTGTAAGAGAGAACCTTTTGCCAAGCTAAATATAAACATTGACCCACCAACTGAAATGTAAAAACCACTGCTAATTGCACTCCAGGCTTGGAGTGAAAATCCAGTGGGTGGTTCAAAGCTGCGATTCAGCTGGACTGGCCCGGCCCTGTACGTGGGCGACGGAGTGCCCCGCCGTGAAAGTGGAGCATTGTCCTCGGGATGCAGAGTGTAAGGGAGTGGACAGACTGTGGGACAGCGAGTGTGGTCAGTGTCTCCTAGAAGGTGAAAGCTTTTAAGGCAACAAGCCAGCAGGCTGAACAATATAATCTGCCAGTCTTCTAGAAAGGGAGAAAATCATTGAGAAAGTTTAAACAAATGGACAGACTGAGTAAAAACACAGCTGGAAAAAATGATCAAGGCCTCAGTTCCTCAATGAGAAGTCTGGACAGAATGCAGTCATTTCCAAATCTTTTCAGCCTGATGGTTAATTGAAAATAATACAAAGACAACCTTTCAGATGTTGAGGCTCGAATGTTTTATGGTTTGCTAAAAAAATACTTGCTCGTTTTGAATTTGATTACAGCAATTTGTTTAACAAAAGGAGGACCGAGGGAGGTCGTTGCTGCACTTTTGAAAGTAAAAGTTTTTACTTAATATGGGATTTTTGCCACAGGATTTTTCTTCTGGTGTTTTCTTTGTCATTGTTTTTTGTTTCATAAAGCTTCAAATGCCAAACCGGGACTGGATGACGACCAGTTTAGCACTCGCACTCTTTTGCTATGGAGTTGTGCCATTGTAATGTGAGCAGGCTGACAGTTAAATGATTTAGCATTAATGAAGCCTTCACAGATGTGCGAGTAAGATGGACCCACAATATCATCACTGATGCTTGAAGGGTGTGGTGTCTGTGATTTCCAAAAACAACTTAAGATTTGAAGTCCATCTGAAAAGAGAAGGCAGCAGCATTTATGGATCTTTTTTATATCTGTTCTTCACATCTGACCTGAAAATCCAACCATTCAGTATTTGGCTTTGTTTTCAGCCTCGTCCTTGACTGAAATCTGGAGTTTTCTGCAGAATCTCTGGATCGTTTTATGGTAGTATGAACGTGGATGAAGAAAGGTTTAGATTGAGAAACGTATTCTCATGTAGTCTTTAACAGTATCTATATTTTGAAAACTGTTGTTAAACACATAACCAACCTGTTGTGGGCTGTGTAGATCTTTTTTTAGCATTACAATGCTTTTCCAGTCTTTTGTTGTCCCCCAACACTTCGAAATGCATTGCTGACATCAAATTCAAACTTGAGCACCTATTTTCAATCACATTTCTAAATTTGATGCTTTTAAACTTAATAATAAATTAAAGAAATCTGTAAATCATTTTGTTCCGCTTTGATTTACGTTTTCGCGGCGCCTCAGGGTTTTTGCTTCTGTTTTAAAGAAATCACATCTGTACCTTTTTCGTTTTTTTCATCAACAGCAGGTGTTTCAACAGCTCACACAAAAACAACAGATTTATTTTGGGACACGTAGTACACATGGTTGATCTTCTCACTCCGGAAACCCAAGGGCAGGCTCTCTTTTCTGGCAAAACAAACTATTTGCACTTCTTCTGCACCCTTCTTTGCACATGCATGCATCTACCCTCCACAAGCAGGCAGACACACTTCCTCCCGACAGACCCAAAATAGGGGTGCGTTTGCTATTTTAGTCGTGCGGTTTGTGTAACTATCTCATTGCAGTTCCTCTTTTACAGTTGTTGACAGGCGAGGCTTCACCAGGCATTACACGTCCTAGTTTCACTCCTTTTAATCTAATTAGCCTTTTTATTTAGCTCGGGAACTCCCTCTGAGATTAAAAATATCTTTTTAAAGAGACATCCCCGAGAAAGATGCAGAATAACATAAAATCAGTAGACAGTCGGCAAATCAAACAAGTGTGACAAGAATAAGAAGAATAAAGCATGGGTTATTAAGTATTTCAGCTTCTATTTCAAGCACATGCTTCACATTATGATCTAAAATATGCTCGGCAGAAAAAAAGTAAAGGAAATAGATCCAGTTTGGTGATGCAGTGATGCAGTTCAGGGTCAGAGCTGTGCTGTCGTGTGCTTGTAACCGCACTGAAGCGCTTGTTATATAAGGCTGATGTCGTGTCACTGGCTGGAGCTGATTGATGGCCTGCGTTTTCAAACTTGGTGTCCAACATGTTTCGCTGTGAAATCTGGACGGATGGCCAAGATGACAGCGACTGAGAACAAGACGTGGCTCATTTGAACTCAGCGTTGGTCCTCGCTCACGCTATCAGCGCAATCCTCCGACACCCCAAAGACCCAATTTCATCTGTTTGTGTTCAGTTAAACTTTTGCTTTGTCTCGGTGAGGAGGCAGTAATTTTCTTTGAAATTACTGAACCCTGCTGAGCACGAGGCTGCTGCAGCAGCAACATATTTCATATCACACATGTACTGTAGTGGATATTAGCACCAGAACAGGATCCAAAGAAAACAGGGCTTTTATTATAGAAGCAGCCAGATTTTTCTCTTGTTGATGACTCATCCCTTTTTTACTGCTTTTTTCTACTTTTGTGAATGTTTTCTGTTGGGTGGGGGAGCTCAGGCCCTAACACAGAGACTCATTGATGAGAGTGTTTGTTTGGCAGTGTGTATCCTAGCCACAAACCCACTCACTAACTCACTCGCTCACTCACACTTGCAGGATGGTTGGAATATGTGTTTACTCATTTAGCTTTTCCTTCTGTTTTCCCTCAGTTCCAACAATAAAGACGGAGCCTCGCGATGACTATGATGCTCCTCTGATGTGCACCCAACATGGCCCTGGCTTGTCCTTACTCCCAAAGCCATACTACCCCTCACAAGTCATGGCCCCGATGATGACCTCTGACCTCAGGCCATGTGTTGTTGGCGGACCTTATTCAGCCAGCCAGCAGAAACCTGCAGCCAAGCCCTCCTCCTCCTCACCTCCGAGCACCAGCCCTAAACAGCACGATCTCCCACCCTCACCTTTCTCAAAATGCCTCCCTGCGGGCCCGGCCGTCCAACAGCCAGGCTCACAGTCCCCGATCCAGCACGTCTCCATCATCCAGGAGACTCCCGGGCGCTACCAGCCACCCAACCTCTACCCGCCTAGCAGCTGCTCCTCCTCCCCAACCTCGCAGGCCTCCACCCCAACTGACGCCCCCTTTTCTCCAACCCACTGCATGACACCAGCGCAGCCGGTGAGCGGCAACACAAGCCCAGCCGCTCAGCAGCACCCCAAAGTGCCAGAGAGGGGTCGCTCTTCCCTGCAGGAGGATGGCAGTCCCTCGGCACTGGCTGTCAGCATCAAACAAGAACCGCAAGAGCTGGACCAGATGTACCTTGATGATGGTGAGAAGAGACTTTTTTTACTTTTACAAGACAGAATTTAAATACTTCTAATCCACTGCATGGAAAAAATTATAGAGCGAAATCCCCATCGAGCCCCCTAATTGATGAAACAATACAGTTTTTATTACCCTCCAGCACAAAATGACCATTATATATCTCCAGGCGCTGATAGCATTTTTGATTATAATATGACTCACTTATCACTTTTGCCAGGAAATTTTTGGCCATCAAATCACAACTTAGAATTTTTTTCCTCTTTTTTTCTGTGGAAATCCTCTGACTCATAGTCATTTAAAAGAACAGTTAAACATTCGTTTGTTTGCTTTGTTGCTGAGACTTAAGTGATAAGATTGATCTCATTTGTCTTTGGTAAAAACGAAGTCATAGCAAGCAGAGGATTTAGGGTTTTATCGTAGTAAAGAGAGAGGAAGCGTGGGAAACTACTAGCCTGGAAACCTGGAAGCACAAAATCCTCCAAGCACATCTAAAGTGCATTGATTACACCCTCTTTGTCTTATAGTTTGTTGAAATAAAACGTTTGCGCTTCAGTAATAAAAACTTAAGTGTAGCGCTACACCTAGGATCCAAAAATGTGTTTCAAAAAATGGCATTTAGTCAGTACGTGTTAATTAGAGCTTTTCAGACTCCGATCTACATGCCTAAGATGTGTGCAGTCACCGGGGGCACTGTCAAAAATATGTGGAAAAACCAGCAGTGTGTGTGTGTGTGTGTGTGCTTGTTTAGCTTTGCTTTTATTCTATTAGCTTAAGCTACAGTCACATTAGCAAAAACCGTAGTTGAATCCACAACCCGATCAAAATTGTTGTGCAATCAACTTGCAATGTCCCTGCTTGAAGTGGTCAGGGATGGGGACCTGGTCTGAGATTACTCCCAGTCAGTTTCCCTCTTCAAAGCAACATTGGTGCATCAGGACGGCGATAAAATGGGGATAAGATGGCAATAAGGCGGTGTCAGTCTGCTTCAATCAGTTTTTTAATGAACAGGCTCAAGTTAGCACTTACATGCAATCTGTTTGCAATTAACGGTGATAAATCTCAAATCTGTTGTAACACTGCTGAGGTGGACTCAACAATGGTGGACTGAGGAGAATCTGATGATGTGAAGACTCCAGCGATGCTTAAAGTATTAGGGAACATCTTTAATACTTTAAGTGTCGCTGGAGTTTTCACGTCATCAGATCTTTGTCTTCTCCACGCACCTTGGAAGTAGGTGAAGTTTTGCCAGAAAAATGTGTTGCGGACTGAGCAGAATCCACATACCAGTCATGACTCTCTCAGTAACAACCTGAGCCGGATCCAAATGAGGCACATTTATAAACTCGTAAACAAACAGATGCTGCAAGTTAATTTCATTAATGACCAGCACTCTACCAGCAGCTCACAAATGAGGGAGTGAATGTTGTACTCGCTGTAAGCGCAGGTCTTACCCATGTTTTTCTCTCTGACAATAGTGAGGCTGAAGACTGAATGTTTATGATATAAGGGTGAAATCTTCTGTTAGAAATTGTTGGAGGCCATGTGAGGTCCTGAGAACTGAGACTCAGGTGGAGCGTGGGATTTATCCAGAGATAAGGTGCTTTATTACAAAGCCTTAATATGTTACGCATGCATTTGCTGGCTAGCTCCTGTCACGGGCCGATGGAGAAGAGCAGCCACACTCCTGAATGAGAAGCTCTACCCTAACCTCACCACCGCATCACTCACATTTAGAACAACTTAAAACATGTTACAGATCCGAGTGATTTTCACATATTTGTTAGGTCTAAAAGTCAGAAAGTCTGCTGCTGATTTCAGTAAATGGAACAAGATGCCTCCTTTCCTGTACAGGGTAAACAGAAAAAATCCCTCATCAAAGCAAACTGTTTTCTGAGGAATTTTCTCAGTGTAATATTTCGTAAACTGGCAGCATTTTGTGCTGTTGCATTTTGACATTATTTCAAATTAAATATTTAGGTTAAGTGGCATAGTTCAACATTAGATGGGAGATTTAATTCAGCTTTTAACTTTGAGTTTTTGAAGAGGAAACTGTGAGATTGGGAATATTGTGCATATTAATTTAACTAACTTAGCACACTGTAACATTCGGACAATATTCTAGCACAGATCAATTAATAACAGTGTTTTTTCTTACATCTGTAATACCGCCTATCAAGTAAAGTAAAAGAAAGAAACATGAACGCTGTTGTGTGTGCGCACTGCTAAAAAAAAGGCGTGCGCGGATCTCAGTGTGGAAACCTCCTCTGTTCAGTATAAAAAGGAAAACCAGATGTATCCTTGTTCCTGTCTCCTTCCAATGCTCCGTTAAGTTCAGCTCAGTTCTGCTCTATTTCAGTAAAATCCCAGTATTACTGCAGAGCAGGAATACGTGTGCCTCGGCTCTAAACGCTCCGAGTCAGCACTGAGTAAAGAGTTTTGGAACTGCACTCACAACTTTGAACCATCCAGCCGTGCCAATTACGTACTTGTTCTGATAACATCTCCCTCTCTTATTCCAAATGAATAACCACTGGTAACTCTCACACACATATCGGGGGCAAAATAAAGCTTGCTTTTCAGTGTTAAATTTAGCACAATTTACAGTAAATTTCCCGCCACAAACCTTAGTAACTTGGGCTTGTGTGATTCATTAGCTTGTGTCCTCACTTGGAGAAATAAATGATGGAGCAGAGCAGTTTCTCATAGCCGCAGATTGACTCCGACTGAGTCAGTGAGTTGGCATTTTGTCTGCCATTTAAAAAGTAGATGGCGATTAATTGCAGACCTTTGCCTGCATTTGATTGCAGTCAGAATGAGTCAGACTGAGACAGGTTGCCTCCCACCTCACAACCTTGCATCCAATCACCTTGTGACAAAAAAACTGGTCAACTAGAGGACAAGGATGCTGCACACTCAGTCTCTGGGCGACCAGTTTGTCACTGCAGCTATTTCCAGTCAGTCTCAGATGACTGGAAGCATTTTATTTTATTTATGGTTTTTTTGTTTATTTTTATTATTTTAATTTTGCTGACCTGTTTTTCCTCTAGTGTCACTGGGGCCTTAGATTAGCTGCAGAGAAGGTAGAAGTCATACCAGACAATGAACTATTTTGTAGTGAAGTGAAACAGTGTTAAAAACAATGACAATGGTCAACAGCAGCCATTTATGGATTTTTTATGCTTCTTCTTCTTCGTGGTTAACTATATTGATCTCTATTTAAGCCAAATCTGCATTTGATGGTCTACACACAGCTGACTTGCAAAAATGTCTATGAGTTGCTTTGAATTCCTATAATCCCTCATTTCTCAGCCGAAGAGCTATGCAACAGACAAAATCAGGACCAGAAATCTTGTCTTGTTAGTTCACATCACAGTCCAATCGCACTTGAACCTTTTCGGCACGTGGCCTCCATAACCATGTTTCTGTTACACAAGCTTAATTTTGTAATGTGCTCTGAACTGCGCTGAACTGGAAGTCCCCACTTATCTGGGAGTGTATATTCAGAGTGACATTCTTACGTTCATTTACTTAACCGATTAGCCAACTTTTGGTGGCAGGGGTGTTTGACTCTATCACAGCTGACATAGGGTAAAAGGCAGGGTACACCCCAGACAGGTTGTTAGTCCATCACAGGACACGTCTACCCCAGAGGAAATCCATACAGCCACACAGACAGCATGCATAGTCAACACAAAAAGGCAATAGAGCTGTCCACTGCAGCAGCGTGCTACTCCATGCAAGCACTGACCTGCACTGACTTCTTCTCAAGGTCCCCTCACAAAAACTGCACTTTGTCAGTCCTCAGTACACCCCAAAAACATCCACTAATGGCCCCAAAGATACATTTAGCCAAACCCGGCTATTTTTCTTTGGATAATCAGTACAAAACTGAAGTCTAACATGTTTTTATGTCCACTACAAAACATTGTGCTTATATGTCTACAAAAAAAAGAAATCCAAATTTCAGATCCACGTATCAGTGTCGAAATTATGAGAGAAATATTTAAATTCTCACTTTGGGCAGTACTTCCACACTGTTACAGCTTGTGTCAGTTACAGCCTGCTGAAGGAGTAGATGGTAGTGGGAGTGATGAGACAGTGTGCCAAGATGTTTTTCACTGCTGTTGCAATGCTTTAAAGTGTTCCTTTCTTCACTGCCTAAGCTCTGGTGGTCTAGAATTTGATGTAATTGACTTTAAACACAGAATAAGACGATTCGGCTCAAACCTCACTGAAAAAATAAATGCCCTTTTTGCATTGCCCTTTATTTATGTCACAGAAGGCAGGATTTTAGTAGCACAAACTCTATGATCTCACTGCTCTGGCCCTTTGCGCTCACCACTGAGGTTTTGGGGGCTTTGTGCGCTGCATTGTGGTGATTGGAAATAAATTGGATAAGTGATCTTCCTCAGGGCAGAAAAAACCTCAGTCTGTGGCTGTGTGTAAGGTCCACGGTGGAAAGAGTTCAGTAGATGAAGAAACACTAACCAGCAGCTATCAGCAGACGGAGCAGCGCAGCTTTGATCCATCACCAGAGCCCCCGCTGAATCGTCTGGCCGAGCTTTGTGATGATGGAGAGTGAGATGCTGTTGTTGGGCCTCAGACTGCGGCACTCAGACTGTTCTCATGCCACTTCCTCCGAACAGTCTGGATAAATACATTAACACTTCTTTACCCTGTCTGCGGTAATATTTGGCAGGGTGGAGCTACAGATTTGATTTGTTAATGTGCTTTTTTCAGGTTCTAAGGTTCCAACCAGGTGTAGTTAATGAAATCAAAGTATTTAACTATGCCATTACAACCATAATGGATATTCCTGAAGGGTTGGCATCCCCGTTAGACTTGTTTTCGCTGGCAAATTGAGGGAAATTTTGCTAAACATTCCTTCGTTATTGTGGCTTCTCACTTCATTAAACCTTTGGCATGGTTTGATACAGCTTTACGGCCCCGCTCAGGTGTGATGTCGAGCGTGCTTGTTAAACCACAGACATCCATATCTGAGGCTTTTTTGCTCAAGTTTTTTTTTTTTTTGCTGAAATATGATTGCGGGTAGATTTTATTTTTTTAGTATATAACGATCTGCACGTTATTCCCTGAAGCCAACGAGTAATCTTTGCCCAATTTGATTTAATTTCACAGAAATTTAAACACTTATCCTGTTAAACAGCCACAGTAAGCTTCGTTTTTAACTGAAAGTGGCACAGGTGGTTTTCGTCTCCCTCTTCCAGTGGTACTGTTTTTGTCTTATTATCCGTGTTTGCACAGCCTCTAATATTCATCAGGACCCCCCTCTGTTGCGCATTTTTTCACACCGTCCCCTGAGAGGCCACAAACATGTCTGTTCGTGGAAAGTCTGACTCGCGTAGTCTGACCCCGAGCCAGAGGTACAGTATAGGCTGCAGGGTGCTGCTGAGGCTGAGGGAGATGGAGGTCTGCCACGCTGCTATAAAACTTGCTGACGGGAGAGGTTTGCATGCTTCCCTTTAGCACAGAATGAGTCTGGATGAGGTGGCGAAAGCCATATGTTATACTGCACAGTAGTGTGTCCAACACTTTTGTCAGTGGTGAGGTAACACGAGCAAAACATTTGAGCCCGATGTGAGCCAGCGCATTATGAAATGCTTTTTTATGGTGTGTTGTGGCTTGTTAGATGTCAGAAATTTAAAATTGATGACCAGAGATTTAGACTATAAGAGGAAAAGTATTTTGGAATAAATCTGTGAGTCATACCTGAGTCTGTTAAATCACCCTGATTTTATACAGTAAAATGCAGTTTTACACATTTTATTATGTTTAGAAGGAATTGTAAGCTTTCTTTTTATTTGTTTGTGCTCTATTCACCAATATCCACATCTGCCATGTGTTACTCATTGCTCATTTACTGGTGCATCATTAAACTCAATAAAAAGCACACACAAAAATATGTTGTAATGCAGTGGAAAAGTCCTAGGGTAAAGATTTATCTTAATTAAAATGTAAAGCTTGGTGCAGTGGTTAATACTGTCGCCTGGTTTCAAAACTGCAGCGGCCTTTCCTCGTCGTGTGGAATGGGTGCCCTGGTGTCCTTCTCCAGTCCAGAAACAGTTTATTAGGTTACCAGGTGGTTCTATGCACTGAAGACCTGCCTGAGGTGTTGGAGACAAGTGAAATAGATGGAAAATGTTGAAGTTTTGTTGAGACTACTTTACGAATTTGGTAGGGCAGTTGTAGCTGAAGAGGCGGTGGCGGTCTTTACGGTCTAAAAAGTAAAAAGCTGGCAATCAGTGTGTGTGTGTGATAGAAGAAGCATTGAATCTACAGTGTAAAAGGCACTGGATTTACATATGTGTCCTTCGGTGAGTGTGGCTTTTAGGTTCAAGCACAATATGAATGCAGTCTATTTGCTGCTGTAATTGCTTTTTCTTTCCTTCGCCTAAGTTATAGTGAAAGATGAATCCAACCTTTTTTCCATCTCATAGCGTGTGCAGAGACAAACTAACATTTATTGATCGGCACTAAATGCAAAGTGCAGCTGAAGTTTAGAGGAATGTTATTAGTTTTACAGATACTTGGATTTAGATACCAGACAAACGAATCTTTGTGACTTTGCGGGATCACCATGTTATTAAAATTCACCCCGATAGCGTCCATCTCCTCCTTCCTGAGACGTTTTCGCTAAAAAACAAAAATATCAACCTCACGATGACACTAGATAAAAAGTCAGTCCGTCAACAGAGTCTGTTAGACTCATCCTCCGAGGGCCAAAAAATCTAAAGGCGATCTGTCCAAGAGCTCTTGAGATATTTCAGTCTGGACAGATCGACAGACCGGCTCTGGCGTCCTCCGAGGCTGCTGCTGGCATGGCTAAAGACAATTCCACATTTGAACTAACAACATTTGGAGAAAATGTCGACAACCAAAATTTGACAAAGGTTATAAATACAGGATCACTGTTTCCTCTCCCTTTCTGTAATTCTATTTTATTTAGACATAAAAAGTTTCCAGTAATCTATTGTTCAGACATTTTTAAATAATACCTGAGTTTAAAAGAAAAACTTGGCTGAATCTGTGGTGAACTACAGAACCGCTCTGTGGGACTGACTTGCAGTAACCCAGTAGGAGCCTCATAATGTGGGCCAAGAACATCTTGTGGCTTGTGGCCTGGATTTGACGTGGCAGTAAACTGGGGGAGGGTTCGTGGTGTTTTCTGCCCCCCAGCTTTTTTCTCTTATTGTATCAGTGCAACTCTCCCAGCTGACGTATTCCCTTCGTTCAGCGAGGCTGCTGGATATCTCGCTGCCGGATCGGCTCGTCTGTAGCCTTGTATTATTACAGGCTGGTTCGTGTTGGCAGCTTCCAGCCTTAATGAGGCAAACAGTGCTGTCCTGCTAATTGTTTGGGAGTTCCTTGGGGTTTCCTGGTTGGAGAGCCGGGCTATATCAGTCCGATCCAGCTGCAGTCAGCCACCATGGGAGAGGAAACCAGTTCCTGGATTACTTCATATCAAACCCCAACATCCACGCTCTACAGCAGATGTAACACTTGACAAAGATTGGCTCAGCATCTTCTGTTAAATCATATTCATACTGATGATTATCTTTCAGATTGGGTTAGAGGTAGATGCATGAACATGCCGGTAAAAGTATTTATTATTTAAAAATTAAATATCCATTAGATGTGAGCTTCAAACTGTACTCCTGATCTTTATCAGAACATTAAGTTGTTGTCATGTGAACATTAGAAAAATGAAAACTTGAGCAATTCAGTGACAAATGAACCAAAGCAGTGTCTGCTGATAATGAACATGTGATAAGACTGAAAGCCTCAGAGCAGCTACTGAACAGAGCTCATGTTTATTTTAGAGCCCGCCCAATACTCCAAGTTGTGGCCAATGCTAGTGGCTATATTGATTTTTGGAGTGTGAAAATGAGCTATCAACATATCAGCTGGTATTCTTTTTAGACACTCGAGCCGAGCCTGCTGTTTTCAGTAAGTCAGAGCATTTTTTGGCAATGCACTTTGTTAGGACCCAGACGCTCTTCTCCGCAGCTCCTCCTTCAGCTGTTACTCGGAAAATCAAGGCCTTTCAAAGTCAGTTTGCAGACATAATCCGTCCATCATGTCCTGGATTTGTCCTGGGCTCGTCTCCTAGACGGAGAATCTCAAAACATCTCACCAGGAGGCATCCAGGATTTGTCCTAGTCAGATGCTTGAACCACCTCCACTTGCTCTGTTAGAGAAAAGCCCCTCCAGAATGAATGAAGTCCTTTGTGGGTGAGCCTAGTCACTCTTAGTCACTCTAAGAGTCACTCTTCTTAATCACTCTTGGGGTCTAGTCGGTCACTATTCACAGTTTATGGCCATAGGTGAGGGCAGAGTAAACACAGAGCACCTTTACCACAATGGTAAAGGTGACCAAACCATCAGTTTGTGTCCCCCACCTTCCGAAGAAGACCCTAAGATACTTGAAATTCTCCTTTCAATGCAGAGCAGCAAATTGGCCTTTTCCATCTGAGAAAACTTATTTCTCAAACTGTCATGAGCTTAACTCTGTAGCCCTGTCTGCCCCATTGTTAAGCTACTCTGCTGCATATATCCAGCAATCAATGTACTGAGGAGTATATGCCTATACTTCTACAGGCTGTATACAGACCAACATATAAAATATATTAACCACTATAACGCTTCAATTCAATTTCTTTGATTTCTTCCTCAAAAATCTTGTTTAGCATCCTCTCTGTCCAGATTATGGTGTAAAAACAAAATTTAGTTCCCTCAAAGTTTTGATCAGAACCACATAGATTTCCTTTTGTGAAATAAAATAAGGGCAGATGTTATTATGCGTCTCTCTGTGTTTGTGGACTTGTTTGAAGCGTCTCTGTCGCTCAGCTCTCTTAAGCAAATCAATGTGACCCACATGACACAGATGTCACACTAGTGCTGGGCCTATTTTTAGAACTTTGTTGTAAACACACTTAGAGATCGATAGATTGACCTTATTTTTTCTTTCAATTAGACCCTCCACATCAAATGTGACACCACAACGAAAAGTAGGCCATGGTAACAGGCACATAAACAGTACATGCCGTGGCCTCACTGAGGCAAAAGATAAATTTTTACTGCTTGCTCTTCCTTTGTTTCATATCAGAATAAACTGAATTATGTCTTTTTTACCGTTTCAGTCTCATGTGAAAGCCATTGAGCCAGATGTGGCGCATGATGATGCGTAAGAAAAATATCTGCACGGCATAATTCATCCATGATTTGGATAGTTACTGGACAGGTGATGACATGATGTGGAGGCCTGACGATGTCTTGATGTCCTAAATTTACAGCCGGCGGCCTGGCTCGACGTGCGCATTGAGAAGTCAGTGTAATAACGTGCCCCTGAGGCCTGAACTCGGCTATTATATCCTTCTACGTCCAGATGCACAGAAGGTCAAAGCCAGATCAAATAGAGGAGAGGAGGTCAGTCGGTTCAGTCGAGCCAGGAGAGCACACATGGCGGTGGAGCGACAGACTGTAGGAGGGTGGAGATGAGGTTTGGGAGTTTATTTCTTCAGGTTCAAGTATGTCTTCTGGTAACACCGATCTCACATTCACATGAGTGGTGGCAGTACGCTGTCCTGGTGACGCACGTCAAAAGCATCTCGCCTTACCATATGCACACAAGAACAGACCGTTCTGATTCTACTGTTACAACAACAGAGTTGAACCTGAAGCTAAATTCTGGAGAGTTTAGATTGCGTGCAGCCAAGTCAAGCCTCCTTCAAGACGATTTCATGGCCTCAGCTGCAAGATGGAGGCCACTGCACAAGAAGTCCCTGCCGGTTTGCACTGATGAAATAAAGGCGAAGCCAAGGCTTTGCAACGAATTTCAAATGAAGCACGAATAAAAGTAGCTGATGACTAGCTGTAGGTTAATTTTCCAGTCTTTTTCCTACATTTGCTGAGGTGATCAACTTGTCAACTTTGTTTAAGCACCAAAACCGTGCTGCTATTATTGCACAATGTTCGGCTATGTCGTTGATTTAAACTGTTGCTGCTGCAGTCATAATTTTCCTAATGCTAGGCAGGTCTGACAAATGGTTCAATTTTCAAGGATAAGTAGAAAATCCTTAAATTTGAAAAGTTGTAGTCAGCAATAACTGTGAGTGAAGCAAAATGCCTTGATTTATTATTTGAACTTCAGCAGGTCATCCTGACCACACGCCTAAATGCATTGAGTTGAGTTTCTGTGCGACTGGCTGATTAGTTATTTGTGTTAATGAGCAGCAGAACAGATGTCCTTAATAAAGTGTGTGTATTTTCATTTTTTATGGATCAGCTAATTCGTTAACTGGCAAATCATTTCAGCCCTATTCATCAGCATGCAGCTAAAGCCTAAAAGGTTCCTTTGCAGCCTTCTGTTATTCTATGCAAGTTGATTTTGGTACAAATGTGAAAGAATGAGATCAAATACCTTAAAGGCAAATGTATGGTTTGGCAGCAAAATGTTCATAATAATGAGTAAGAAGAGGAAATCTAATTTTGTCCCGCCCGTTTTGTCAACAGGAAGTGATTTAAAGCACCTGCTGCCTTGTCTCCTTTCCTCCTTGCCTTTCCCCGACTCTGTTTCTTATGAGGATACATTGCTGTGAATCTCAGCCTCTTATTTGCATAATAGCTTCAGTGTGTCCATGTGTTTCTGTGGTACAGGCAGGAGTGCTGTACTGTAGATATCAAACATGCCAAACAGATCTCATTGTTCCTTTATTAATCGCAGTCCATCAGCGAGCCAAGCACATTTACTTCATGTCTAGACGAGCGTAACGTATCTCTCTGTAATTGTAAACAGCTTCAGAGAGAATTTAGATGATTTTGGCGTTTTGGTACGAAAGTTTTGCATCCACACATTTAGGTGATTATGACACACTTTTATTATTTTGTTTTTCACCATGACAGCCTCCCACGCACACTGATTCCTTTTTGGTGTGTGTGGGTGTGTGTGTATGCTGACATTGTGCAACACATGCAACCCATTATATTTTTGCGATAGGAAGTGTGGGGTATTTCTGGTAGGAAGTGTCCGTGCCAGTGCTGGGTCACTGAGGAAAGAGCTGCTCTGTTGCCTGCAATGAAAATAGATGTTTTTAAAAAGGAAAAAAAACCTTCCTTCATTGTGTGAGGAGGGGGGGGGGGCTCTCAGGTTTCCAGGCTGCTTTTCAAGCGACCAGCCAGACAGAGGGAATTCCTCTCTCAGCCCTCTGGCTTGGTTTCTTGAGGCCAGATCCAGGGGTGTTCCCCTTCCCCTCTCACATTTCTCATCATTATGAGAGGCGAGCGGACGGAGGCTTAACCTAGATACTGGGTTAAACAGTAAACAGCAGACTAATGAGAGAGAAACTGACTTCCAAGTAATAAATGTGTTTACATTCACAGTTTAAAGAACAGTAAAAATCAAGACAGACGAAATTAATCAATTGTAGTAACCAAAAATGACAGATTTTTGAGTCCCCCCGTTATCGGTGCATTGATATGTACGTATAGGTTTTTCTTGTGTAGCAGCTACAGTCAGTCAGACGGTGTAGCTGCTCTTTGAAAACCCCACACCATCTGTACACAGCTGATAAAAACAGATAAACAAGTGCACCTGGAGGCAGCAGGATGTTGCATCATCTCTCCTGATAAAAAATGCCTGGGGACCTCCAGTGTAAAGTGATTCTATTAGACTGACTCAGAGGAAATAACAGGTTCTGTGTGGCTCAGAGGATTTTTGCTCACACTGGCAGAAATAGCTCCTTATAGATGTACTAACAAGTGTATAAAGCACATTTACTTTTTTCTGGGCTCTCTAGTTATCCTTATAAGTGGATCATTTTTTAAAATGCATATATTTGATAAAGCTAACAGGCAAAGTTAGACCAAGACTTTCAAAAACAAAAACAAAAAACTTTATTAAAACTTTCATTTTTTTCATAAAGCTTATAGATAGGGCTGGAAAAGATGACCCTGAAGCTTTGCTCCTATAGGCTCAGAGGGCTGGAGAGCTTCATGTCATACTCTGTGATGTACTGAGCATTTCTTCTCCTCTCGCCGCCTCCTTCTTTCGCTCCCCAGGTGTTTATATGTCACTGCTGCATGTGTTTTTCCTGTCTCCCTATGCTCTTCATTTTCTTCCTAATAGAAAAAAACCTCCTGCAGAGGCGTCTCCTAGTGCTGCTCACAGGAGATCGTCTGATTGTAGGGGGTTTTCTCCGTCACTGCAAAGCTTCTTAAGTTGCAGTAGAACGCACCTTTAGGAAGCTGTTGTTGTGATTTGGTGCTATATAAATAAACTTGAATTAAATTGAGGTGAATGAAAACTCTGTGTGTTAGATGTGTGAAGTATCAGCTCAAGTTATAAAATGTCAGTGTTTGTTTTTGTGTGATTGCCGAAACAATTTCAGGCTCATCTAATGCAAACTTGCTGCAAGAATCAAATGAACATTAGAAATTCAAAAGTAACAATAAAAAAAAAAGTTTGAAAAAAACCTGAAGAATCCAAGATGGACACTTGTAATCAAGCCATAATAAAGTTTTGATTGGCCATGTCTTGGAAGCCCAAGCTCAGGTTGGATTTTACTTAAATGTGTCCAAATCCTTACTGTTAACTCTCATTAACGGCATCATGTGAGGAGGTTTGGTGAGATGATCACGAGGCGATCTTTGGCAGTGATCCTTGATGCACTGGATGCGGCAATATTTGCAGCCAAGAATTAATGCGTGTGTTTTAAAGACTTTATCAGGTTTTATCGTGAATGTTTATCAGTCGACATTTTTGTGCTGAACTTTACTGCACTTTTTTTTTTTTCACCTGTTTTTCTTGGTTTTTACATACTGGTTAAATCAATGCACTATAACCTCTTTGTTAGGTTCAGGTTCAGAATAATTCCCTTCAGGAGCAGTAACCCTGCCAAATTTACACTATGTGCATAAAGATGACACACTGCCCACTTTGATGAAAACACTCTGAGACAAAACTGTGAAAAGAACACAAAGGTGAAAAAACACTGCATCAAGGTCATCATCATTGTTTCAAGTTTCCACTGAGTAAGAAGTGAAACAGAGACTTAGAAAGGCCCTTTTTAGGTATTTTGGATGAAACCTGAAATACTGATTGTCCTTTTCTCTCTTTTCCTTTTGCAGTAAACGAGATCATCAGGAACGACCTGTCGAGCATCTCCGTCCACAGCCACGCGTAGTTTCCCGTCACCACCAAAAGTGACAGGAAATTTTTTTTTAAAAGGGAAGCACCAAATAAATTTGACACTATGCTCCACATGTTTGGACTAAGGCATGCAGGAAGCAGCAAAAGGAAATGCAAGGAGAACAATTCTAAATGTATTGTCCAGATGACCAGGGTCCAACGTGTGCCTTGTTTTTCATATATAATAACGTTACATAGAAACTATCCAAGGTATAGATTACATGTCTGACATGTAACTAAAGTATGTAGCAACCAAACCTGCCATTTCCAGCCTTTACAAGAAAGTGTGCTTTTAGAGGACCAAGATTTGCTTTGTTGTTGTTGTTTTCTTTGTTTGTTTGTTTTTGTTGTTTGGGGCTTTTTGTTTGTATGGCTGCGGTTTGTAAATGAGTCGGTGCCCATGAGTTATGTCATTTGTATATAAATTTGGATGTGTAGTGCTCCAGTTTGCATATCTGGCTTTACAGAGAAACCATTTAAAAGACAAGTGCCTTTTTGACTGGAAGCAAAAAGACATGGCCTTGGCTTCACATATTCAACCTCAACATTTAAAATTAAATATATTTTAGGGGCAACTTAACTTACATTTTCCCGAACAGTGGATACTGTGGCTAAAAGTGACAATTAAGGGATTATGGCGAATGCAAGAAGATGGAGTACTGTAACAGTGTAACTTTCATGTAGTCAGCAAACTATGTTGTCTGTTATACTGTGATGTCTGTCTGGAGTTCAGCCTTTCATTTTGGAAATGGAAAGTTGGGTTTTTCCCCATCATCATACTCTTCAGACATAATTTGCTTGCAAAGAACCAACAACAAGCACTTATCCACTAAACTAGTGGCATTTCCTGTCAATGTTTCATTAATGCAGGGGTGGAGCCAAGGAAAGCCAAAGGTGAAGCCAACCAGGACTTCTAAAAAACTATAAAAAGGTGGCACTAGCGACAGTCCGGGATGAACTGAAGCCGTATCGCAAAAATGAAAGTTTGTGGGGTAAAAGCTTTTCCTCTGTCAGTCATAGATGTAGTTCAGTTTGTACGTTGTAGGTAACTGCCTTTTTGTGTGTCAGCACTGTTTGCCACATAATGGCAACTGCTGTTTTGACATGCCATGACGTTGGCAGCAGCAGCCGTCTCAGTATGTCCTGACTTAAATCCTTAACGGACAACTACCAAATGGCTAGCGTTTTTGGGTAAAATTAGTTTCTTTTCAGAAAAACCAAAAAGCATGAGTGTCATTTTATTTCAATTTGGGCATACACCTTATGCACAAAAGCACTGGACCACCTACACAGCCATTAAAACCCACACCACGAAACTCCTGGTGCACAGTTTTTGTGCTGCTATGTGAGAGGAGGTCTGGAGCTCTGCAGTTATACAGTCAGCAGAGCGTTGGCCACTTGTACCCAGAATGCACACGGCAAACCTGCTCTGTAGCTTCACGTGGTCTGGCCCTTCTGACACACCTCCACTTTGCAATAATACCACTTGTAGTTGATCGTGGAGGGAAGAAAGCAACCGACTTGTTTGTAACATTGGCATCCCCTTACAGTACCACGCTCAAATTCAGTGAGCTCTTTAGAACAACACATTCATTCACAAATGTTTGCAAAGGCAGACTGCATGGCCCACTCATTGATGACTATCTGTTGCGAGCCCGGCTGAAATCCAGTTTTTAGCATTAATAGGAAGTGGAATGCCTCTCTTTGAATGGCTCTCAGCTTGTTAAAGAGGGATGCAAATAATCACAGAACTGGAGTTACATTTAGTAACTTCTATTTTTCTAGCAGACCTTTTTTTTGTAAACATTTTGCTACCACCATTTACATTTTAATAGCTCATCCATCAGTTGAAAGTGTAATTATCTTATGAACTTTAGCTTCAATTTAGCAGCAGAAGACTTTCTAATTGTAACTGAGTGTTAAACGAGCCTTCATAATGTGCTACTACATGCCTGCATAAGCAAATGATAAGTGACACAAAAAAAATGCTAAGCTGGAAAATAAATAGTCATCTGTTTCTTTGGCACCCCTGTGTAAATAATGGTTTCAGCCTGGCCACCCCATAAACTTGTCTGGCTCTGCCACTGCATTAACTTGACAAGTCATTTCTAAAAAATGTTCAGACGTTCCCCCAACCCAACCGTTAACTGCTTTTTACACCTTTTTTTTAGTCATTTTTAATAAAAAAAAAAAAAAAAAAAAAATACATAAAAATAAAATAAAAAAAAAAAAAATAATTCAAATTAT
>VUQG01001736.1:18760-33446 GCA_015106755.1 Etia nguti | reverse complement strand
GGCCTACAGAGATACAGTTGTATGGTGTTGCACTACAGCCTCATGTGGTCTGCAAAAGCACTTAACATGAACCCGGCCTCCTGCACACCCAGCTGTCTTCTAGGAATTACACACACACAAACACACACACACACACCTACACACACAAACACACACACACACCATTCTTGGTGAGTGATGCATGATGGGTGCGTGTGAGTGTAGCAAGCTTATATCAAAGCAGACTGGAATTAATCAAAAACAGACTCCAACATGTTTTCCAGCTCAGATAAATATCATTTTATACCACATCCATCACATTATCAGCTAATTAACTATTCGCTCCATGAACTGGGTTTGTAAAATGCACTTTCAGAATAGAATAGAATAGAATAGAATAGAATAGCCCTTTACTGTCATTGCACATGTACAACAAAATTGTGGGTGCTCCACACCAACTGTGCGGGAATAAAATACAAACAGACAGCAGGAATACACAGCAGACAGGAGAAATAGAAATAAAACCAAGAGAGATATATACACTGGAGAAAGGCACACATTAGAGGACAAGTCACAAAGTACTTAAAAAAACAAAGTTTCTTAAAAACTATATTTACATCAGAAAGTTTTGTCTGATCGGTAATTGAAAAAAATACTAAATTATTGATCTACTTTATTTTATGGATTTATGAAGTCGTACATTCAGTATTTGTCTTTTTGTGTCATTTTAAGTTTATTTCTACTTCTTTAAGATAATTTGTTAGGTTGTGCTTAAAGTTAAAACACACGCTCAAAATGTTAGCTTCCTTTTTTCTCTTGTACTGTGTGTGTGGATAGCTCAAAAGTGGGAAATGGCAAACTGCACCAGCTAAAATGTGAGCCTACAGCACAATCTAGAGGTGATCAACAGCATTACATTGATGGATTATTATTTATTTATATGTTTATTGATGTTTTTTTTAAAAAATTTTTGTAATAACAGAGTGAATATAATTGTATTTAGATTTCACATGTCCTTTCTAAACTAAAAATCTGCAAATGTGAAGGGATCTTGTGAATTTTGCTTTATGCAGAGATATTACTAATCTCTAATCATCAGACAGCACAGAGGGGAGGTCATTGAAGTGCTGAAAATCAGGTGTGGCTCCCCTTAAACACTATTTCAACTATCACATAACACTAAATAATCTTTAAAAAACACACTGTAGTACATATTTGTGTATAATTGGACCACAGTTACACACAAAAAGCTTCTCGTGAGTTGGATTAGACGGAGCTGACTGGAAAACAAAAGCCAGAAATCCCAGTAGGAGTGTTTTGTGTACTCACATGGAGCGGCGTGTTGTTGTTGAGCTGGTCCTGGCTGACGGGTGACGCTGGAGGATGGCAGTCCAGTGCCACTTTGTCCCGACATGCAGTGTGACACGCGTACTTGCAACCTGCAGAGAAATGACCTGATTATAGATTCATTCACTGGTAATAAAAGTATAAATGATAAGGTTAGCAGTGAGGAGCAGATATGCAAACGAAAAAAAGTTTCTGTAACGTATATGCAAATGCTTTTTTGATAATGGCAGCGTGTCGGTTGAGGTTCTTCTTCTGAAAATGGAAAACAACAACATGCAAATGATGACATGGAGGAGGGAGAGCTTTTAGAATAAAATCCGGTGAGATTGAACTATGTTTTAACATTAAAATGCAAATAAAGAGGAATTAAATATGACAATTTCTTTTCCAAATTACCATTAAATAAAAACAAAAAATGAGTGAGCAAGATGTGGGCTCCACATTCATTTAGGATACTTCAGATGAGCAAAACTTGTAGGAAAATTTTAAAATGACATTTTCTGGATGATACTGATTGAGTCAAATTCATCTTCTTTGCAAACTAGTAATCCTGGCTCACAAATACAGCATGATTTCTGTGATTATAGGTGTGTTATTGTCATGATTAGAGACATAAATTTGGCTTTCTCACTCCTTAAAAAAAGAAAAATCAAACAACCGTCCATTTATCCATGTTCTTCTACTCATCACATTCAGGGTGGCAGGGGGGCTGGAGCCTATCCCACAGGATGGTCCTATCGCCACAACATGAGAAGCTTTAGAAACAAAACTGTTTCCATGAACTGGAAAAGTTTTAGAATCGATTGACAAAAACACCGAGAAGCAGCTTTGAAGCTTCAGCTTGGCTGAATGATAACTCATCTGATCTTCCAATTTCTATGTACCATTCTTATATTTTAAGGAATAAACATTTGATCTCATTAATTCAGCTATCTAATTGTAGACAGCTTACAGATTCTAACACATCAATCACCAAAACAACTAAAAATATATTTAATTTACATAAACTGTTTGCAGCAGCTTTAAAACTCCAGCCATTTGAGAGAAATTAAGCAATTAGTCAGAGATGAATCATCTTTTCATCCATTTATCAAACATGGAAATGTTTTTTCCAACAACAAAAAGATCTTTTTTATCACTAAATCAATCATTTTAGGGCTTTCAACTGTTTTGATTGGACATAGCAACCCATTTTAAAAACACTCTTTGCCTCACAACAGAGCTTATTAAGCAATGTTTACAGATTTGTTCTCATGACACGGGAATTAATAAAAATATTTAAGGCTAAATCAACATTAAAACAAGTTAGCCTCAGACTACATGTAGCCACTGAAGTCATATCTTCTTTCCTGTGGTGCCCAACTTTTGTTATACCTTAAGTTAAGTGGCACACACACACACACATACACACACACATACACACACACACACACACTAAACCTTGAATACTGGCTACAACCCAAATGCACCATTAAAACAAATGGAACCGGGGGGGGGGCACTCACTTCTTGTGATCAAACAAACATTATTCACTCCGACAACACCCCAACAAAACCCTACACGTGCCTCGTGTGTGTAGGTGTGTGTGTCTTTAGTCCCATGATCCTACCTGTCGACTTCTTTCTCACGTGCTGTCCAACTTTATCCGACAGTTTGCACATGGCTGCTCCCATCTCCCATCTTCAACTCATACACTCACTGAAATCCTGTCTACGAGCCTCAACATGACATCCTCACACACACACACACACACACACACTCGCACTGAATGGAACCGCACATGCCAACACACTCTCTGTTCTCTCTCTCTCTCTCTGCGGTGTTTCTCGGCCGTGCTTCAGATGCTGATGTGCCATTCTCCCCCGTTTCCCTGTCTGCCTCTCTCTCTCTGTTGTTGTGCTGAGTGGGTGATTTAACAGTCAAATGGAGGCCACAGTGAGATGGGCACACAGACAGGAGAGGAGGAGGAGGAGGGGTGGCAGCGGTGGATGGATGGATGGACGTAGGCCTGCTGACTCAGCCATCTGCAGCCACTCTCTCCTCCCCGTTTGCTCTCTTTCGTAGCTTGTTATGACTACAGTTGAGTCTGCCTATCCAGTTTCCTGCCCATCCAGTCATCCGCCCGCTCAATCATCCACCTCAATCCCTTCTGACAATGAACCTGATCCACAGAGGAAGTCATAAAGAGCCTTGTACATCCATCCATCAATACCATTGTGCAGCATGAAGGGTTATTTTTGGACATGAAGATATCAACACACAGCAGGTGCTGCATCAAACCAAACCACAAAAAAGTCAGTGCAGCACTTTAAACCATGATAAACATCTTGGTTCTGCCATAAAGCTGCAATTTCTACTTTTAATTGAAACGAAAACCCCCAGAAAGAATAAAAGATGTAGCTTCTAAGTCCTAAAAGTAAAAGTTACAGTGTGTGACATTTTTTCACCACTAGATGTCAGTAGATTGCAGATTGCAGATTATGCAGGCGCATAATCCTAGCTACGGTGTCTGCTATAGGACAAACATGTTTTAGTCAGTCATGACAGATCAAAAAAATTAAATTTAGATTGTAGTCCATGAGGCCCCGGCCATCTGGCATGTTCAAATCTGCCCCAGACTTTTTCCCTATCTGTGGAAGGCCACTGTTTACCTCAGCTGTTAATGCCGGGTGAGAAGTGTTGCATCTTTATTTAGTCTGGAAGATGCTGTGAAACAGAAACAGCTCACTTCTGTTAAAATTAATTTTGTAAATTATGGCGAATAATTAGAGTCAGAAAGGAGGATTTTCAAGGGTATGTTGTTTGCTTTACGCAACTGATGGATCATTAGCTAATGATTGCCATCATCCCCTGGTCATCGCCATTTTAACTAACAAATGTGTGAAGGCTACATTCATATTTTATTCTGAAATAATTAATGGCGTATCTGAAACGTGTATGTTCTCAGGAGTCTTCAGTAGTTATGTGTCACTCAGTTATGGTATTGATACCGGTACTGGCTTCGGAAAATGGAACGGATGGACGGATGGAAATTTGTGTACAGGATTACCAAAAAATGTCCTTGACACAACTGTTGCATTTGTAATATAACTGACAAAAAAGGTAAACATTCATCTTCAGTAAGGAATTGTCAGGGCTTTTCCAGTGATCTCCATGATATCTCTGTTTTTTTCTTCCTCCTTTTTTCTCATCATCTTCCTCTCCATCTGCCTCATCTGCTGTCTCAGGGATAAAAGCATTTCCCAGACTCCACAAATCGATCAGACTCAATCTGCCTGCTGGAGGAACGTCTCAAACACACACACACACATAAACTCTGTAACCTTTTCTTTTTTTTCATTGCCGATGCAGCATGAATGCTAAAGTATTTACACCTAACTTTAAGCCTATACACATGTAAAAACACATTTTGAGAAAGGGGTCATTTACAGTGAATTGTCACTGTATTAATAATAAGTGATTGAATTAAAGATACATAGTAACTACTTTAAACAGATTAACACAAGACACTTTTTTAATAGAGAGAAAAATGTACATCTGTTATCAAGATTTTAATAAGTAAACATTTTTAAGAGCTATTTATTAAAACCTAAGTATTTGTCTGTTTGTATTCTTATGAGTTAATAGTTCTGATTCAGTTGGTTAAGATGGCAAATGCAAAATATAACAGAAAAAACTCTCTCTCTCAAATATGAAAATCTTGATTTAGGAGAGTCAGATTGAGGAAAGTTTTATTAAAAAATTAGAATTACTTTTGTTGTATTTTATGCTACTTTTCTCTATATTTGGTCCAAAATATAATAAAATGCTTTGATGAGTCTGGACAATCTGAAACTTGACTGACTGCAGCCAAAACTACCATTCCAGTTTGGGTTTTAGCGTCTTATATTAAAACTCAGCAGGGTCTCACATCAGAGGTCAAAGCTCAGAAATCCAAAACTCGCCAGACACTAGGGATTTTTCACCCGTGTGTGAAAAGTGAAATGTTTTTTTAGCACGAGTTCTATAATTTGTTCTGTGAGGGACCATGAGGCCCCGGCTCCTTTAGCACTCATCTGCTGAAACACACACACACACACACACACACACACACACACACACACACACACACACACACACACACACACACGACATCACCATCCCGCTGCTTCATACTGGGGTATGATGGACAGTGGTTGATCTGGCTTACATAGCACAGACATGTCAATCATAAGGTTGGGCTGGCTTAAAACATGCCTTACTTTATCTTTCTTTGTGACTCTAACTGGGTCATTATTTATAAAATAATCTTAATTTTTTTATTAAGACTTAAATCATGTGACTGGGACTATAAACTAATCAGAAAAATGTTTACTTATGGCATAAGTAAACATGGAAATACAGGGCATCTGTTCGGTTGCTACAAGCCATTCGGTCCCTTACAGCTGCAGTGAGAGCTTGGTCTGCGTTAGCAGCAGTAGATCAGATTGTTCCCAGTGAGTGTTGGACTTTGCCAGGGTAAAGTGTTTGCCACAGATTCTGTTCATAATTTTTATGGACAGATTTTCCACTTCATCCAACTGGTGAAAGGCTTCCACTTTGGCGGCCTCAGGATCTCGTCTCTGCACTTTGCAGATGATGATGTTCTGTTGTCTTCATCAGGCGGTGGCTTCCAGCTCAGACTGGAGCAGTTCACAGCCAAGTGTGAAGCCATGGGAATGCAGCCTGACTGCGCATCACTTCTTGTTTTTTTACCTGTTGAAGGTGCTTGAAAGGAGCTGAAAAATTCAGTAAAATGCGGCTGTTTCTGTCCTGGATGCAGTTTCCCCTTTACCGTCGCGCTCCTTTTGTGCAATAAAAATAAAAGCAATGTCCGCTCAAGCAATGTTTTGCTGTTCCGCTCCACCATTTTCCACATGAACCGAAATCAGCTGATTATAGCGCATTAAGTGCACAGGAAGAAGACAAAAAACATCTTTGACTTAATTTATTTTTCCTTCTATCGAGTTGGCGTGCAGATAACTGAAGAACTTTTGTAACACAACTGGGGACTTGGAGTAGTGGCTGCTCCTCCACATCCATAGAGGAATGGATGGATAATAGAAGTGACTTTGTTAATTTAAGCCATGTATGGGGGTCCTTAGATGTGTGCATTAGAAGTTAAAGAGGAAGCATTAACAAGGAATGTAAAGTCAAACAATACAGTTCCTGCAGAAAGGGTTAAGTATCCGTTATGAAATATGTAGGTAAGACTACATATTGTGTCCACTGACTGCAAATACTTGTACACAATTTAGAAGACAAAGACAGGTGCGTGAATGAGGACAGGTGTGGGCTGAATACAGCAGCCATCTGCTATCCCCTCATTATCTTTCTAGTCTTGTCTCTTTTGTTTCTGTCAACATGTCTGGACACGCGCTTGGGCGTATGTAATCAAAACTTGAGCCAGTCAGAATATAAAAAGGATAAAAGTATAAGAGAAAAATAAAGACTGAAGAGGTTTGACATTACCTCAGCACATTCACACACTAATAGCAGCAGAAAAGAAGCAGGGCGCTGACATTTGAGGTGCGTTTGTTTTTTCAGTTTCCACTAAAAACGATCTTAATTTTATAAAGAGGCAGATCAGTTCAAAAGGGTTTGTTAACAAGTCATTTTAATTTTTGTTTCCACGGCATGATATTTTAGGTTTCCTCTTACCAGAGAACAGTTCAGTTTACTGTAAACTATAGGATACGTTTCCACTAACAGACAAGGAGAATGGAAAAAAAATCTGCATAAGATAAGTTGACCGTGGTGAAGACTGGCCACCTAAATGGTCTGTCCTGTTCATCGCTCATAACTCACCAGAGCTTCTCCACAGCAGACTGACCTCCAGGCGTCCAGAACGTCGCATCACTTTTGGAAAGCGATAGAAAAATCTGGACATTCTCCTCAAAGGTTTCCCAAAGTTTTTGGCAAACCCCATTGCGCACACACACTGTGTCTCCCACACACACACACACACACTGTTTTGAGGTTTTTTGGGTTCCTGCAGGCTTCAGGTGGTGATTCATATCCAAACATAACTCGATATAATTCCACAAAATAGTCATCCTTCACTCCCATCCATGATGCGTCTCTGTCTGCAGTAACTGCTCTACTCTGGTCCCTCCTCCCAGACACACCGTCACCCATTTGTGTTTGTAGTGTGTGTGTGTGTTTGGGTGTGTGTGTGTCATTAGTTGCCACAGGCTAAATGTGTCTTGTGGAGCCAAACTGTCACAGTGACTGAACAAACAACAGCTGACACACACACACACACACACACACACACACACACACACACACACACACACACAGAAGGTGAAGGCAGACTACACTGAAGAGGTTTGAACAATGAGCTTTGGTATTTCTCACAGTGCTTCTAAATGACTCTCTGAACTATGAAACCTCTCCACTGTCTCCGACTCAGACGCTGATCTGTCAATTTTTATCCTCGCCTCTTCAACAAACCTCCATCTAAGTATTAATGACTAAATGTAAACTTTTTTGCTACTTTTTAAATCATTTTTATCAAACTTGCATGTTGTTATTCTTATGTTACAGCCCAGTAGCAACATGAGGAAATAATGTGGAAATTAACAGGAAGTAGCCGCTAGATATCAAATTATAAGTAAGTAATAGCTTAGTATCAACTGTAGTTTTTAGCTGAGTAATATTAGACTGAAACTTACATAATGTGATAATAACTAGGAGTGATAATAGGAAAACAAATGTAGCAATGTCATGAGGCAGAAACAGTAATCAACTTTGGTAATATTTTGGTAATTATACGATAACTTGTTAGCAATAAAAATCATAATTTCTGTGCAGTATTTGGAAACAAATGTTTTTAATATAGTGACAATGTGATTGTATTATTACCTTATAATAAAACAGTAATATAGTTTGATGTTTTCACTAGTTATAACACTATACTACAATGAAGAAATTAATCCTACCCCATATCCTACAATCTCTCCTTTGTTTAAAGGTAATGTAATTATCATTTGATGCTACGGCTTATTACCTGGAAACACTGGTTGTTTCTATGTAATAACCATAAATAAGAGCTACAAAGTACAAATATATCTGTTTCTAATATATTATGTATGTGTACACAGTAAGGTGGCACTGTTGTATGACATATGTTGAAAGTTTCCATTAACAAAGTCATCACTTTGTTAAATGAGTCTTTTATCTTCTTGATTAGTCATGAAATAAAAAACCTGCACTGGGCTAAGAAACTGTTGTGTGTTTCCTTTTGAGCTTGTGAAAATGGGGAAACTGTAAACAACAATAAACAGTTAATGGGATATTTTCATTTGTTGGTATTCTGACAGCTCTTGTGGCTTCATATGGAGTACGGATGTCAGCAGGCAGTAGCCTGAGTGCTTCATCTATTGGGATAAATTGGCTAATGCTAAGTAAGCTATGGAGGCACTTGCCTTCTTTAAAAGGAGCTCTAGATCTGAAGAAGTGGACCAAAAAAATGAATAACGTTGGGTTAAGCCATATTTAAATGTAGAAGACAAGCTTGAACTGAAGGAGGCAGAAGTTTAACAATAAAGAGCCATTTAAAAAAAGAAGAAGAAGAAGAAGAAGAATCACACTGAGGGAGGACAAAGTGCTGCTATTTCTGTTCTGTCACATCAAAAATAGAGAGCAAACTGACTGGAAACAAGCTGCAGCTGCCTGCAGAAATTCCTTCTACAGAGCAGACTAATGAACACACACTAATGCAACATTAAACCCAATCAGACAAAGATCCCCGGCTCTCTTTGGTGGTTCCTGTTACTTCAGAGAAAGAGCCATAGGATGACAGACCCACAGGAAGAGAGAGAGAGCGCGTGAGCTAAGCCACTTTCATACAGAAGTTGAACTAAGGACAACACGTTACCTTTCTGTAGCTCACTTCACTTTTCCAATTGAACCAGTTATTGTTTAAAAAGCATAAAATATTAGAGTACACTGAAAACCCAAACATGTTAACAGACACAGAAACTATGGACAAAACTTTGAGTGCTGTATAATATTAAGTATTTTAGCTAACTTTTAAGCTAATATTGACTCTTTTCCATGAATCCTGCCCCAACAATAGAAATAGAGAAACAATAGAAATCCGTACAGTGAAGTTTACTTTTAAATGCTGCTTTCTTGAAAACTGGTCAAGTTAATCAAAGATGACCAGTTTATTTTTAACTTAAAAGGGAGGAAAATGCCACAAAAACGTTTGATTAGGTTAAAATATTGAGCTATTTAAACTCATCAAAATGTAAATATACATGCTTTTTTTTTTATTTTTAGATTTAATAAGTCATTATTTATAATGTGTTTTTTCCCTTTGTTTTATATTATATTACTGCTTCACATTTCTACAACTTCTTTTTTTTTACTTACTTTATTATTTAGATTCATTTTTATAGCAATAAAATGTTAATGTAAGGCCTACATGCACCCATCACATTGCAATCAGGAAGCTACAGCATAAAGGTGGCATGAAGTCTATAAATAGTCTTTAAAATACCAACCTCTTCCTCAGCGAAGAAAAAAAACCAGCAAGGACTTGGCATTGTTTCATTTACAGGCTTGTCAAGTTTCCTGTAAATTACTCTATTGGTACCAGTTATGGGTGTAATGGAAAACATCCGAACAGTAATTCCTGTTATATTACCTTTCAGCAATCATTATCATCACAATGATTTTTAGTTCTCTCTTTTGTTGCTGATTTACTCTGACAAAACCATGAGCGTGTATTCCCAGTAAAAGCTATAATATTTCCATTAAGTGTTTTTACTGAACGCTGTGTTGTACGAAAACTTTAATTTCAACATTCAGCCGAAAAATTAACCTTTGAAAGAAATAACTGAACCATGCTCCTGAAAGGCTTGGATGCCTTATAAGTCACTGTTTCTGTGCGTTAATAAGTGAGCCAGTGACAGATACGGATATTAACAGTGCTCTGTAGAGGATTGTAGGACAGTTTTTCCATCTGACTGGGGTCAGCCATTTTTGTTCAAATTTAGTTGAAATGATCAGTCTGTAACAGGCTCTGTAATGGGCTACTGATAGAGAAAGGCCTTTTAAATTTTCAGCCCAGGCACAAACACAAATTCCATCAGCATGACTGGTCAAACTGACAGAAAGCATAGAGCACATTGCACACTCATTATCCATAAATGTAATGAAGTTGAATAGCTAAATGGAGGGAGATAGAGTAGTAAAACAGTTTGTGTTGTATCTGCTGGGCTTCTCAGATTTTTATGCAGTACAATATGTGGTTTAGGTATAATATTACAGTAGAATAAATGCATATTGATATTAAAATCAGGTCTATTGAGGGAGATTTGGAGATTTGCAAAGCGTATTTATTGCTACAGTTAGTGTTTTAGCACCAACTTCAATTTTATGACACTAACAAATTAAACATATAATGTTTTATTTTATTTTCATATTTAGTTGTTTTATTTTATTTACTTTTTTATTTACTTATCAGAATTTTTTGTGGTTGTCCCAAAGTTATGCATGTTACTATTTAAAGTAGCACATATTTTATTAATAAAATCTGAGTGAGTAATGTTAGCTAATCAGCATCAGCAGGTCAATAGCTTTGTAGCTAAAGCTAGCTAACGTCCTTCTTTGCTAATATTCTTTTCCAGCATCAAGTAGAAGAAAAATGGGAAAACATTGTGAATGAAGGTATAAATAAGAAAATATTGAATATTAAAGGCCTTCTGAGTGAGACGTTTCAGCTAACTAGGATAAATAGATCTTGAATTTGTTAAACCTAGCTAACATTAGCATACTTTAGCTAACAGCTAGACAGTCTACTATAGGAGAGGAAAAATGTGAAAACAATGATGATACGTAATTGAGAATGGTGTATTTTATAAAAAAATAAAGTGTTTATTTGTGTAATGCAAACTTCGTTTTCCCTCTAACGTTAATTATATCATTGATACATATACAGATAGACAAATGAGTGTATTTCAAGTATCTTCACATTTAAATTGATCCGCCCTTATAAGATGAAGTAAATGAATACAGTGAGAACAAGGTGAATTGTGGTTTAAAATGGGAAACCTTTCAATAATCAGAACCATTTGAGTCTCAAATTCCTGAAAGGGTTATTAGGTACACCTGTCCAACTTCTCTTTAATCAGCTATCTAATCAGCCAATCACATAGCAGCAACACAATGAACTTAGGCAACTACTACCTGCTGACGTTCAAACCAAGCATCAGAAAGGAGAAGAAAGATGATTTAAGTGATTTTGAAGGTGTCATGTCTGTTGGTGCCAGGTGGGCTGGTCTGAGTATTTCAGAAACTGTTGAAATATTGTTTTGTTTCACAGAACTATCTCTAGAGTTTACACAGAAAACGTCTGAAAAAGAGAAAATATCCAGTGAATAGCAGTTCTCTGGGCAAAAACCTTGTTGATCTAAGAGATCAGAGGATGACTGGCTTGAATACTTTGAGCTGATAGGAAGGTAAGAGTAACTGAAATAGCCTAATCACAACCGAGGTATGCAGAACAGCATCTCAAACTTTGAAGCAGATGAGCTACAGCAGCACTGGGTGCTGCTTCTGCCAGTTAAGAACAGGAAACTGAAGCTACAACTAACACAGGCTCACC
Organism: Etia nguti; assembly: GCA_015106755.1. Classification (NCBI taxonomy): domain Eukaryota; kingdom Metazoa; phylum Chordata; class Actinopteri; order Cichliformes; family Cichlidae; genus Etia; species Etia nguti. Next base: position 21,484 of record VUQG01001736.1, on the reverse strand, counting down.
AAAATTGCACAACGTCAGATTGGAAATATCTTTCTGTTGCAGCATTCAGATGCTAGGGTCAGGATTTGCTGTAAACTACATCGAAGCATGAATCCTGCACTTTTAGTTCAAGCTGTTGGTAGTGTAATGATGTACGGGATTTTTTTTTAGTGACAACTGAGCATTATTTGAATTCCACAACATAACTGAGGTTGAAACAGAAACTGAAGATCTGACAGAAAATCTGGGTCATGACATGTTTTAGCATTTTATTAAATAACTTAGGAATTTCTACAAGGATGATTACGCAGTTGCCAGTTCATGTATAAATCCCACGTAAAGATTTATAAATACTGTGGAAATCACATGAATCATGTTTAAAACTGTGTGGTAGGATTATATGTACAAAGGGTGAAAATATTCGAAGCACCCTTTATTCAAAACTTCCATCTAATTTCCATCTAAAAACAAATACTACTGCAACCATGTTTGGAGCCCTACACGTTAGGGAAGAAGAAATTGTTTCTGAGGTTCCTATTTCTATTGTTTGCTCGACAGAAGTAGACACACAGGGAGGTCCAGAGTTTGCCCTTGAGGAGTCACTCAGTTTTCACTTAGACCTGAACCGGTCCTGCTGGATACCAACATGCATTCCAGCACTGGGCTTCTTTAGCCATGCCTATTTAAGTCATCACCAGCACAGAAACAAGGAGCTATTACTACATATCAGATGGTGCTACCTGAAAATGCTGATGTCACTGATAAAGTATACCTGTTCATTCAAATGATTTAAACTTCCGTAAAAGACCTGATGAACAACTGGTTCATTGTTGACTCTAAAAAAACCCCCAAAACAAAACAAAAAATAACCCAACCCAAAAACTGCAGAATTATCTTTATAGTGCTTAAAAGCTGCATGTTTCTCTCATTTATCCATATACTTATCATATAGGACTGTTGCAACTGATTTACCTCTTTGGTCAGCAAAATAACATACAGTATTTGCCAAAGCATATGTAGATGGATTATAGACTTGTAGTGGAGTATGTGTGAAGCTCAGCAAAGGAAAACATTGGATATTTGGGAGATCTTTTGCATTAAATGCTTCAACCCACTTAGGTTAAAATCTCCATATCTTCTGGGATTCATCCACCTTCTATTTGGACCTCTTATCTTGTGGGCTTTCACCACCTCCCCCACACCCCTGACTTAATCACATGCACCCTCACCTGCACAGGTGAGACCATTCTCCAAGATGTACTTGCAGCACAAATCACACCAGTTGCTCTTCCCTCCAGGTTCGAAGGTGTGTCCCTCTCCGGTCTCCTCCTTCACCCTGGGGTCCTTGTCTTCGGGGGAGAAGATGGTCTTCACGTGTGGTTTGGATGCCTTCTTCCTCCCACGGGGTGGCCCCCCTCCGTGTCCCTCCATCCCGTTCCCAGAAGCTTCTGCCCCGTCTCTCCCCTCAGGTCCAGAGTCCGACAGCCTTCTGTCGCTCCACACCGCCTCCAGACTGGGCGGCTGAGGAGACGCCTGCCGCCGCACAGCCCTCATCACCGCCGCGCCCTTGTTGGCCTTGGAGATCCGCATCTTGGCGCCCGTCTGCGGCCACGTTCCCTCGTTCAGAGTGTCGTGGTGTTTGCTGATATGGACAGCCTGCAGAGCCAGCGAACAGTCATCTGTGACCGCTGAGCGCGTGGGGGCGTATTTCCGAGCGTGGTGTTTAATCATTACGCACACTTTTCATAGTCCGCCGCTGCGTGGAAGTGTATTCGCCGGAGTCACACAGGTGAGGTCTTTGTTATGGGCGACGATGACACCGCCGATAACGTGCTCGCAGTCGGAGAGCAGGTTGAGGCGGTCGGAGGTGTGCTGGAGAACGGGTTGGATCTCATTTCACGGGCGCTCCAGAAAGGACTGCATCCCAGACTTTGTTTACAAACATGCAAATTTAAGCTTTCTTTCTCATTATCACCACACATCTCCCTCCCAAACAAGACGTAAACAACTCCTCCAGTTTCTGCGGTTGGCCCCTTTAATTCGTACCTGATAAAACTTTTTTTTGAACTGCCTGTGGCTTCTTCTGTCAGATAACTTTCTCCACAATGCAAACCAAATATGTGCGCAAGTACTCGAAGCGTAACAATCTAAAAACAAGGGGAAATATAAACAAATTAAATCAATAAAATGTGTGTCAAACTGCTGCTGGATCACTCCGTAAACCATCTTTTGACCACAGGATGGTGCCATTCCACTCAATGAACAAAGATCAGGTGGCTGCAGGTAAAGGAGAAAAAATGTTTATTGGCAGGGGAACATTGGTGAGATTGGGTCAGATCAAAGGCCAGACACTTCTTCTTTTTTTTTTTCTTCAAGTCATATTCACTTTACATACTGAAAATAACACAGTTACAGAACACAGATACAACAATTTTTTTTTGGCTGCTCCTTTTTCCACACAGGATAAGCAGAGGTACTCCCTGCTTCACATGTTTGATTTGACAGATTTTTTTACTTCCATACAAAAACACCACAGGGATCAGTGTCGCCTCCTGAGAAGTTCTTCTTTTTTTTGTAAATATTATAAACGACAGTAAATAACATTAGAAACGCATTAATGCTTTGTCACTGGTGTTCTAATTGTTTTTGCTTTGTTTTAAAGGGAAAAGTGCGAGTGCTTCATTATTCAATTTTTTCTTTTTTTTTTTTTTTTTTTTTTTTTTTTTTTTTAATTTTAATTTTCTG
>VUQG01001736.1:0-18668 GCA_015106755.1 Etia nguti | reverse complement strand
ATGTAATTAATTTACACAAAAACAATGTCATAGAACATGCAAAAAAACAAACAAACAAGAAATTTCTTGTTTAAATCTTACTGAAACTTAAATATAAAAACTATTACATGATCTGTGAGAAATTGTAAAGGCTCTGGTGGCTCTGATGTCTTGCAGTCTGTAAACTCATTGTTATTCTCTGTACAGTTCCGGGATGTCCCATTGTGCTGTTAAGGGTTCATTGTTAATGTTAGCAGCTCCTGAAGCCACGGTCAGTGCAGGTTTTGGCCAACAGGGGGAGCTGTGGAGCTTGAAAACCACTTCCCTTCTGCTCAGTCGACTTCCTCAGTCTCGTCAAATGCTGCATCCTGCAAAATAAGCAGATACTTCAGCGTTTTCAAAACTTCAACAGGTCAAGCTAATGGTTAAATTAAGACGGCTTTGGTTTTAAACGTACATATCCTCCTTGCTCCTTCACCCAGGATGAAAAGTAATCCTGCATATACTGAGCTCCGTGGTTCAGCAGGCGGTTTGTGGGCAACGTTTCTACTGCTGACAGACGAGTGGTGACCTGAAATACAAGAAAACCAAATATCTTCAGAGGTTAGCCAAGACAGTCATGTGAAAATGAGTCAGCAGACCTGTAGATGACTCCAAAAACTCAGCAAACAGGTGTCCCTCACACTGCCACACCTGCCTGACTATACACTGTGACTCATTTCAAGTTTGTTTTTTGCTTGTTTCGTTTTGTTTTTTTTAAACTCTTTTTATCCTGGAGAAAATCTGATTCATGAGCAGACAGTCTTCTTGCTCTTAGGTTTAGTTGCTGCTAACTAGGGACTGACCTCTTGCTTTTTCAGGGCTGATATCACTTGTTCGTAGGCAAGGAGACTGATAAACAATGTCTGATTGTTATAGCAACTACAGCAATTTGTGCTACCTGACCACAGCTCCTGCAGCTCACCTGAGCTGCTTTAAGGCGGCAGAATGGCCGCCACACAGACACTTTTATTTATACCCGCCATTAAAGCACAGGAAGCTGCTGTGGAGACAATATCTCCATGTAAGCGCTGATACAGGAGAAGTCTTCGAACAGTTCCAACATCTCCCTGCATATATCTGCATGCCTGAGCCTCTCTACTGCAATGTCATTAAAAATGGCAGTAAAAACTGACATGATCGTACACTTGCATCTTCAACCGAACTGCAGCGGCCAAATCAAGACGCGCATGGCCAGCCGCCTCGTCACACCAGCGACATGGAAAGCATAATGGCCCCTTACACAGAGTTTCCTACTCTGGTAACTCCTCCAGCGTTAGTCTCATTCAGATTCATAGTTTCATTGATAGCTTAAGCTGCTCTCACCTCACACACCACAGCCATCTGGGTTTTTGGTGACGCCTGCGGCCCTGGAGAGTTAGGCGAGGGGCTCCTGAGGCCCACTTGTGTCAGGAAGGTGTTTATTAATCTCCTAAAGAAATCGTAATTCCAGAAGAGCTCTGCTGTTATGCTGGCATCTTTCAGCACCTGGTGACACACACACACACACGCACGCACGCACACGCACACACAAGAAATAAAGTTCAGTCACTAAAATTGAAAAGAAAAAAAAAAGTAATAATGAAGTTGAATTTGGAGGAAGATCTGCTGAATGCTGCTCTCGCATGTTAACAAATAATGAAAATATCTGTGACCTGCACGTGAGCATGTGTCAAAAACCAAAACCACTCAGAAGAAGCGCAATCACATGACAAACTGGTGGCAAACTACTTCCTAAAGAAAGATATTCTGTTGTTTTTCACATCAGATCAAAGTTGTTTTTTTTTACCTTGCCATCATATTTGTCTCCAGTTTCTCTCAGCAGCAGACCAATTATCTTCTCCACCTCAACTAAAAAGGAACAAAATACCCAATTATCAGCAGCAACAACACAAAACAGCCAACATTTAAGGGATTAAAGACACACACTTATATCTATATATGAAAAAACAAAACTCTTGATCGGCTCCCTTTGAAGCTGCTCTCTCACCAACCTTCTCTGATTGCTTTAACAAGACACCAACTTCAAACTGTCATGATTACAAAGACAGAAAAAAAACAAACTGTGTGGGGCGTGTAAATGACGCTGAGTCTTGGTTAAAAAGCGTAAGGTGACGAGCTGTCACTGAAAAGAGATCTAAGAACTTGGTTGAAAGTGAAAGGACGATCTTACTCATCGACACCACTGCATCTCCTCAGATGATGAGCAGATTCAGACCCAGAACTTTGCGGTGGCTAATTAGCGCGCACTAATCACTGCTATAAATGGGTGTTGTGTAAAACTAGCCCTTTGTTTGCTGGAGTCTCAGCTATGAAAACATGAAGGGGTATTATTGGTGGGCACATTTTTTTTTACTGAACCTGGAGGAAAAAAAAAACCAAACAAAAAACTGCTGCTGCTGTTGGGGATCGTCATAAACTAAACTACTACAGCATTCATTTAGAACCAAATGTCCTCAGTGGGTAAACTATAGAAATCAGTTTCTACAAGCTGGAAAGCGCTCTTCAGATTTTACTTTTCAACCAAATTAAGGTGGAAATGGATGCCTTTTTAAAACGCCAACTATCTTTAAGTCTTCCAGTTACCTGAATATTGACTTAACTTCAGCTAAACTGGGCAAACTACAATGTGATGTGCAAATATTACACATGCATTACTCAGGGAACATCTGATCTGCCCCAGATGCATAAAGTGACCCAGTAGTCAGCCACCTGAACCCAGACGGGGCCCTTTTGTTTTGTTCTGCACGTTCCCCCTGTGCTTGCTTTGTTTCCTCCAAGAACTCCTGTTTGTTCTGTTACCAGAGAACCTGCCGGGTTAGCGCTGCCCGTCTTGACCAAGTTCACAGAAGAACTTCCTTCTCCTAAGGCTGTATAGCATGTTTCTATTGGCTCTCTAACAGGCGCCACCTAAAATGGTTTTCCATTCCTGGGTAATTCTTTGGTTTTTCCTGTGAGAGCACTCACATGTGTATTCTGTGTCACTCATCAGGTTGGTTTCAATCCTTTTAAGAGATACAAAAGAAGCTTAAAAGAAGAAACTCACCGTCATCTGGGCAATCCGGCTCTATTTCTGGAGGAATTAACTGAATTTCATCAGCAAGCTCCATCAGTCTGCTCGCTACCTCTCTCGCCTTCTCGTCCTCCTCCTCGTCCTTCTTTTCAGGCTCATCTGGAAAAATGGAACAAACATATAAAATCAGACCCTAAAAGGATGACGTCACAGTGAGCGGTGGGTGATCGGCCGGGTAAAATATATATGCTGGCCGAGAGTTGCAAAACAGGGAAAACGCAAGAAAGCAACAAGTCTTATGGATAAGTGAGTCGTTCAGCCCAGTGGTCCCCAAATGTTTTCTGGCATATCCCAGTGACTTTACCAAGAAGCTCAAAACTTTTTAGGGAAGTGTGATGACTCAAATAGTTGACTGACCTTACTTAACTGGGTGGATTATACAAGCGCATTTACTGGGGTTAAAATGTCCAATTCATAAACTGTGATTTTGTTCATTGCTTTGGTACAAAAAAAAAAAACCTGACTAACAAAAACATGTTAAAATTATTTTATAAGCTTCTTCTAACTCTTTGGCTCCGGCTGAAAACTCTTTCTATCAAAAACAAAAAAAAGAAAGTTGAACTGAAGTAAAGGAGAGCATTAAAGCATCGGGCAGCACTTTGTTTCAGCTTAGTTTCACTTTCTGCTTGTCTACGCTTTTACATTTCGAGAATTTCGAGTTGGTCTTATCTGTAATGATGAACATTTATGAGAAACTAAAACCTGTTTTCAGGTCAGCTGACTTCAAACTGGACTCAAACCAGTTTAAGTGTGAACCCAGCAGGATGTTTACCTGATGCACTAAAAAGAAACAAAGAGGGCTGAAGTCCACAAAAATACCATTGTAATGTTTTTATTACATGATGTTGACAGTCGACTAAGAGACCCATTTTTTATTTGTTAAGACAATAAATTCTGTAAAAAGTAAATATTTGCTGGTGTTTTGGTGTTCTCGCACTTATAAAAGAACACTTTTGAGAGTTTAGGACTCTTAGTGTGATGTCTTGGACCCAGTACTGAGACTTTTGCCCATTTTCAAACAAAACAAGAGGATCTTCTTCATTTTACCTGCCTCTACAGCGCTCCTGCAGCATGCAAACGTTCCTCCAGTGTCTATAAAAACTTATGTTGTCAGATTTTCCTGTGAACCTTACACCAATGTCAGTGCTCCTCCCAACAATAAAAATCATGACAGAGTTGATAAAGTTGTCAATGATTAAGTGCCAGTCAGAGCTGGTACTTTTCCTGCCTTACTGTTTCAGTAAAAACCCAACATGTTTGAGATTACCTTGGTTTTTCTCTCTCTGCTCATATAAGACTAAAACGTGTAACCTGGAGTCTTCATCTGTGTGACGGTGCCAGATGTCAGTCTTTTAGTGTACTTCAGGCATCAGTTTCACCGTGAATGATTTTATTTGCATTTTATGATAGTGAACTAACATTTTATAAACAAAACTATGGTGCATATTAATCAGCGAGGCTAATTGTTGTGTTATGTGAGGCTACACCTTTATGCTCCCCACCTGTAGCATGGAAACTTCTGAATGCGACTTCATCGCCTGGCTCCCTCGGTTTCTGCTGCTGCTGCTTCTCCTCGTCTTCTTCATCCTTCGTCTGAGGCCTGGTGCAGTTGAAAATGCTCAACATGCGTTTCAATCTCCTCCCCTTCTTCTTCTTTCTGTTTTTGTTCTCTGTGACCTTGTTCTCAGTCTGTGTTGGTGTCTTTAGTGGAGTTTTGACATCTCCATCCGCGTCATCCCCACCGCTTTCTGCGGCCGGACTCCTCTGTGTTTTTGGTCGTCTCCTCGATGCGTAGGCCATTAGGACTCTGAACTCCACCGTTCCCTCCATGTTCGCCACGTCTGAGGTAGACTTGGGGTCAGGGTATGTACCAGCGGAGCGGCCATCAGGGTGAGCAAAGGGGTCGTAGATTTCGATGTGTCCGTTCGTCATCTTGGCTTACTGTTACAAAAAAGAAAAAGAATCAAACTGAGACCCCGAGCATAGAGAATTTGGCTTTTTAGAGAGATTACAACATCACCAATGAGGTATTATATCGCTTCAATAGTCACTGGAAGCCAGGAATTGTAACTTAAAGCAAAAATGTATTATATAATAAAATTTATCAAAATATATATACTAATTATATTATATATTTGACAACATGAGATTATAAACCCTCAGCAGGGCACAGCAGCATGTTTAAAGCCATCATGTGAGGGTACTTATCTTCATGTAAGTGGGAATTTCCTGTGAAGATCACCGAGACAGCTAAAGAGACATTTGAACTATTTTCTCTAAGCGTGGTTTTACTGACTAAAGGCAGAAATGAAAGAAAATGGACAGGTTTCTTTTAAGTGAGGCAACAAAGACTCATTGCCTTAACTATTAGCAAAACTATGATGCTTTCCTGAGAAATCACGTCCCATTTTGAGCCAGGAAAATCCCTCCTTTAAGTATATATCACTCCGTTTGTTTAAATTATTTTGCACAACCTTCCAGCTGTATAATTAATAAGTATGCTCAGTGTTTCCTGGCACATGATGAGTCTTTAATATTCAAGGTAATGACTGTGTAACACAGATAAAACTGAAATCTGTGCATTTTTCTATTTTCATACATTTAATGAACAAAAACGAATTTTGTGCTGGACTAAAAGAAACCCAAACCCTGTAATCATGCTGTTTGTTCACTTGCATCACTTTCATATTTTAAAATGTCAGATATGGTCAAATTTACATCCTCAGTGAGTAATCTCTCCAACTAAGGTTGCTGTAGTTTAGTCTAAAAAGTTTTAATCTCGCCTAATTCCAGTTTTTGTTTAGAGCTTAGCTGATTTGAGTCAGTCTCCAGAGCTTCCAGTTTAGTTTTGGATCGGAAAAGTTTTGTTTCAGTTTCGTTTTTGTTGGTTTAGAAAATATATTTAAATAAACGAATTCTGACTCGATTGCTTCAGGAAGTATTATAACATGGAGGGTCTTTGTCAGGGGAAGATTTTAATAAGTTTAGATTAGGTATTACAATTTAAAATAGACAAACACCTGGTTTCACTTTGTGAAGACAGGTGACTCAGTCGTCATCCACTCTCTGAAATAAATAAATAATACACGCCAAAGCGTCATCAGGCAACTTGTCCTGAGCAATTTGACGAAACTGAACCCTGACCTACAAAAAAATTGTTTTTATTTCTACTTCAGTTGCTAAAAACGCCTTTAACTCATAGTTTTAGTTTTTAGCTTTAGTTAAACATTTTTTAAAAAAATTACATCTGATTACAAAAATATACAATAAAAAAGGTTTAAAAATTAAAATGAGAATCACTGACACACTTTATTGGATAAATCACCCTGACTTGTTTAAATGTACTCTAACTGGTACCTGTTAAATCCTCGTGTCCAAACTGAACATCTCCTGGCTGTAATATTTCTGTAATTTAAGTCAGTTTAATGTTAAAGTGTTGTTGTTCTGTGGCTCCTCCTCTTGACTCCAGGACTTTGTCTAGGTATGTCTCGGTAAACAGCTGAGTTTGTTTAGTTTCACTAAACTCACTGAAACACACCGGGATCTCCTGAAGCCACAACTAACCGTGATGTGACGTGTTTCTTTGGGTCAAAGTCGCTCTTAAATTGGTGTAAAGACGACCTAGCTAGCTGCTCTACGTTAGCCATGAAAAAAAAACCCAACTTTATTGTACTCGGTGAAATTGTGTAAAAGTAGCTGTAAACTCGAGTTTATATAAACTGAGCTTAAGTGGCTGTAAATGTTAGAAACAACAACCCAACCGAGACCTGCCTGCCCCTGAGTTTAAAAACACGATATTAAAAAAAAAAAAGAAAAAGGAAGAAGAGTTAGAAAGTTAAATAAACTTTATGTGAGTTAAAAACGACCTGCCAGCTACACGGAAGCACTTTTAAATACTTCCAGTACTCCTAGAATACACAAACACAGATATACTTACGGTCCAAGCGGTCAAACAGACGCTAAACGAAGAAAAAACACCCGACACACCAACTCATACAGTCACTGAGTGAACTACGCGCCGGTGCAATGGTTTTATCAACTGTGTCACGTGCTATGACGTAGTACCCGCTGAAAACTATGACGAGACGAACGGAACCAACTTTTCTTGGGATTACGTATCTCGTAAAACCTTTTTTGGAGGGGGAATTAATGTATTTTCCAGCTTGGTGAGGTAATTTTCTAAAATAAGTAATAAAATTAAATAAATACATAAATAAACATTTTTAAATGCATGTGGGTAAGAGTATATCCTTACCTGATTTTCTCTCGCACAGACAGAAGTGGTTCGTAAATGTCAGAAAACGGTGATTCCCGCAAACAGGCAGTAGTCAGCACAGTTTATCAAGGGTGATAAATTATATGGAATACATAAAATGGCGTGCTTCGCAGGTATTCTTGTGACTCAGCTACCCTGTGTTCGGCGCTGCCTGTGTTATCTTGTATTTGTTGCACTTTCTGCTGTCCTCTCAGCCAAATTTCTCCTGAAAAGGTTTTTCATGTCCGTATCTATAAATCACTTTGCCATAAACTGCAAAGCGCAGCTTCTAGATTTCTGCCTAAAAATGGGTGATCACATTCCTGAGCACTCTTTTTTGACAGATCATCTGCACATTTTTGTGTTACCGTACATTTAATGAACAAAAAACGTATTTTACGCACGACTAAATAAAACCCCTAATCCTGCACGCATGCTCTGTTTGTTCACTTGCGTGACTTTCATCTATTAATAAGGTCAGATGTGGTCAAATGTCAGTGTGAATTTCACAACAAAAACTGTCCTCCGTGATTAATCGCTTAATCATTCCAACTAAAGTTGCTGTTGTTTCCGTCCCCCCCAAAAACCCAAAATTGAATCTTGGGTAATTCCAAGTTTTTGTTTTCAGTTAAGTTGATTTCAGTCCGTTTCCAGAGCTTGCAGTTTAGTTTCTGATAGAAAAAAGTTTAGTTTTTGTTAGTTTAGAAAAAAAAAATTAAAAATGGACGAATACTGACTCGATGGTTTCAGTAGGTGTTATAATATGGAGGGTCTTTGTCAGGGGAAGATTTTAAGAAGCTTATATTAACAATTAAAAATGAAAATAATCAAACAAAGACACAGGCCAGGGGCAGTGGGTGGGACAGGGAAGGCACTGGCCTTGACTTTATTTCTGCAGATACAATTCCCCCCTGGGCCTGGATCCATGGTGGGACCCCAGTGCACACATTCTTTGCTAGTATTACACCTTTTAATTAGGCAGAAAAAGTTTTAAATTCCCATAAACGTCACACGCACATTCACATAGCACAAAATTTCAAGTTTATTTTCCCAGCATTTCAAGTTAGTCTCAGAGCAACACTAACCTTAATCCTAACTCTAATTTTGAAATACTGAGTTAAAATTTTGAGATATTTAACCTGAAATTTGACGTACAATCAGTGGAAGAAACAAGCCTCCATAATTTTCTATCCAATGTTTGGAATCATAAACTGGAAATTTTCTTGTTCTTGCTGACATAAAAAAACAAACAAAAAAAAACACCCTGTTATTACAGCATCAGGTTAGCCTGCTAAACTCTAAATCTGCCTTCATGCTTGCTTAACTGCTGCAACATAAAGGTGAGAGGGACACCACTGTGTGAAGAAACATTGGTCTGAGCAGAAATTAAAGCTCAGACTAAAAGTAGTCGTGTCCACATTCCAAGAGCTCCGTAGGCTTGCCCTTATCAGTAAACCTCCACAATCAGCAGGTAAGGCAGGAAAAAATCCCCAAGCTCCTGCACGTCACTGCAAGGAGAACTTGTGTTACAGAGTATAATGTTGCCAAGAAGCCAAGAATTTCGAGCTTGTTTCCACTGGGGTTTTTGTGTGTCACACGCCTCTGTTTAGACAGCAGGTGTGCCAACAGTACTTTCTTTCTTTGTTTCCAAGGATCCAGATGTGCTTCTCATTTTTTCAAAGTGCTGCTGAGCTCTCCAGGAGACGATCTTTCAAAGTTTTTCTTTGCGCACAGAGGACTTCTTTCATTTTCATTTTTTGTGGACTTTATGTGCCTTACGGACTTCAGATGAATTTCCTATTGTAAAACCAAATAACACTGAGTCATTCAAGCATTTGCCATAAACAACACAGCACCAGTTCAGGGAGGAAAACAGACAACTTAGCAAACAAACATTGGCAAGTTGTATCTGATAACTTGGCATATCTCAGCATGGCATGCAGTGTGTCCTTCACAAAGTGTAAAAGCAGACAAGTAGAGGACAAAGGAAGTGGGGTGTGGTGATTGTACACCATATGAAGAAAAAAATAATCTCACTGGGATACATAAAGCCTGAAAAATGAGTAATCGCTTAAGACTCTTGGACAGTTTTAAGTGTCTGCAGGATTCTTCGTAATCATCTAACTTTCCTTTCTGTTACCAAATCATGTTTAGGTCATCTTAGGCCCATAAAAGCAATTAAAACAACATAAGCAAGACAAAGAAATCTGTGTTGGGTCAGTGGGTGACTCTATGCTCACTGTGGGCATGTCTGTGTCACTGTGACAGAATGGGATCTGCAGAATTTGGAAGGATTCTTGATGTAGGGAAGTAAAAGAATCGATTTCTGCATGAGAATTTCACGTTGAAGAGAGGAAGTCTACATGATCGTGAGCTGTCTCTGACTGATGTTCATTGTGATTTGTGTTAAATTAAAAAGAGGAAGTATTTCACAAAGTATGCAACCAAATCTGGAGGTTTTAAAAGTTTAATCAATCAAATCAATCTCAGTTCTTAAAAGAAGGCCTTAAACTGCTCAGAAAATACTCAGTAACAGTTTTTCTACTCAGAGAAGTTCTCCACATTCCTTCCCAGGTGTGACTCAGGGATATCTCCATGTGGAATGTCTCATCCATGTGTCATCGGGGATTTTCTTTCTTCTTTATTGAACTGTAATATGGGTAAAGGTTCAAGTCGTCTTTATGGGCAAACAACACTTAAAAATGCACACTGCTTTATTTTCTGATGTTTTATAAGAACAAGTTTATGACTTAGATATCAAACAGTAAAGAAAGGCAGGGGAGAATTTTCTTCAAGTGGCTGCTTGTTGAATCCCAGAGAACCCGCAGCATCTGGGTTATGAATGTGAAACAGTCAGAATGCTTCAGAGACATTTTTGTATCCACAAAGGTGCAAAAAATAAAATCATAATAAATAAAAATATTTCATATATAATGATAATGCACTTAAATGCACCTGTCTGGTGCTCCAAACAGACTAATGTTGACTTTTATGCTTTTTCTTATGTGTCACTTATATATTCCATGATCATATTAAATATGGCTGATTTTTAATATCCAAACAGAAGCTCAGGCTCCAGACTTCCCTGTGACTCCTTTATCAAAGAGGCTTGTCAAAGTGGTAACCCCTTAACTCTGGAGACTTTAGGTTGCACAGTTGTTATCATTCTTCTCCATGAAAGAGCTGAAGATTTTTATTGAGGATTAGAGATTAGCACACCAGGAGGGCATAAGGTTGGAGAGAAGGTTAGAGAAGTAAGGCTGAGATGGTGCAGAGGAGGGATTGTGGATGAAGGTGAAGCTGCCAGGTAGGAGGAAAAGACGAAGACCTCAGAGAAGATTCCTGGATGTCGTGAACGCCACAGAGGGTTGGAGGGAGATAATCCATTGTAGGAAGCAGACGAAAGAAGAGCAGAAAGTCAAACTGATTTCTTTTCCTGTTTGACTGTTTACGGTAGAGTTTTGCAGACTATCAGATGGATGGAAAACAGAGGGGAGAATGTTGTCAGCAGACAGTTGTGGATGTTTCTGTGAGACTGTGCTAGAAATGGTAATTGGATTCCTTCTGATATCTTTTTCATGAAATGAGTTAAATGATGAAACAGCATGCACGGTTTGTTTTTGTAGGAGGAGCTTAAGACATATGGGTTGGGATAGACACTCCTTCCAGAGAGTTCAGAGAGCTCGGGCCTAGCTGAGTTTCTTTCCTTGATAATTTTGTTCTCCCCTCAAAACCATCGTCTGCCCGGTTTATCTGGTGAACCCTGCCAGTAAATTACACACCAGGTGAAGGTCATTCCTGCTTCCAACTTCCCATCACCTTCCACCAGTCTCCATCCCACAGACACTGATATTTAATTCTGCCCTTTGTGACACAATGATAAGGAGCCCAGGTGCACCCTGAAGACGATCAGTTGACATTTTTTTGTGGACAAAGCGGGAGTGGAAAATCACTTACGGGACATTACAGCAGATCTCAGATCAGCTGGAGATTAGACTTTTATAGCCTTTATGGTCATGACATTAGAGCAGTTACGCCAGAGATTAAAGCATCTCCGTGACTTTTCTATTCACTGCCACCATGAGGCTGTGAGGTCTTTTAGAGAAAGGCCTTGATATTAATTAGAAATAATTAGACAAAAAATTCCATTAAAAAACTTGATTTCCCCAGTTTTTGGTGTCAGATTTGTAAATTTTGTGTCACCACTTGATCCAGTATTTTATCCAGTGCTTTGATTAAGAAATGTTCTGTCTTACATTTAGCAAACATCAGCATATTTCAGCCTTTTTGAGCTGATATAATCGAGACAATGTTGCTAACACGTATCGAGTTACATATATGTACTGCTTTTGCTTTTGTGATGTAATCTTGAACTGAGGAGCCACATGTGAATTCCTTTGCATCTGTTGTTTGTTTTCAAATTTCTGCACTCGTCAGCATGACTTTGCAAAAAGCGTGTCTTCCTTAAAACAGCAGCCAGTTTTGACAAGTAACAGCTGGTGCTGAGGGGATTTCCCCGGCAACCGTTCAAACAGGAAATGAGGTCAGACACCAAGACAACAGCGTCACATCTTCTTTTACCAAATAACAAAATAAAAACAACAAACTTCAAGTAATCCCATCATCATCATCATCAGTAACAGAAAAATAAAATACAAAAGCAAAAAAAACAAAGATAAAACAAAACCACGTGCCCAACCTTAGAAGAAACTTGAGTATAAATCATTTAAAATTATAACAATTGAACAGTTTAAACATCAATAATGCCATTTTTTTTATGCCATTACCAAAACATAATCCCAGGGAGGTAAGAAAATAAAGGACATGCATAACCAACGCTGATGAGAGACACAGTTTAATTCAAAGTCATGTTTCTACTCAATAGAAAGAGTGATAGTAAGCCTGTGTGTGTGTGTGTGTGTGTGCGCGCTGCTCAGAACGGACCTAGCTTATATGAGCACAGTCACTTCCTGGAAATGATCAGTTCGTGGTTTTATTTTACACACACTTTGTTCGTTTCGTAATCTGCTGAAATTCAGAGGAAGGTCTCCGAGTTTGATATCTGGCTTTTGGAAGCCATCCTGCAACAAGAAAGCTCTGCAGAGAAAGAGAGTGAGACGTCGGCTCTGAAGGTTTAAAGTGTGGATTCAGTCAAGAAATTCTATGAACATTCGAAGGGTTTAAACAATAAAGCTCTGGAATAAAAGAGTCTTTACTCATCTTACGTTTTAACCCTTGGTAAAACAGGGCAGAGAGATCTGATCGATATGATTGGTTGGTAAGAGTGCAGTGAAAATAGACCCAAAACATAATAATAATCATAACTCTATACATTTCAGCTATATTCCCGCTGCAAATTCTTTTACCGCGCTTAAATTTTACATATATTTCACAAATAGGTGCCTCTGCAGGATTGTCTTTGCACAGGAATAGTTGTGCTTGCAAAGCACCAACACCCCTTCAGTACATATTTACTCATCCTTCTCTCTTTAGTTCACTGGTCGGTGTGTCTGAGCTCAGGAGTGGACTTTCTTCAGTACAGCCGTAAAAAAATAAACCACGTCATAAAGAAAACATTTGCACTGATGTTACAGTTGAAAATCCCAAGAATTTGAGGTGTAACAGATGTACAAACCTATTTAAACATGTTTAAAATCACAAATTTTGTAAGATAAGACGATAAAACTGTGCTGGGTGATAAAGCATCAGAAGGTACTAAAGGTCTTTATTTAAACGGGACCTTTTATTGTCATTTAAAAGAAATTGTTCATCTTACACCTTACATCTTGTTGTAATGTTTGAATGGCAGGTGGCCGGGGCTCACAGTCACAGGCGTGTGCCTGAGATAACCTTTCTATAACACTGAAGGGACTCCAGAGCCAATCTGTGATGTACTGGAAACCTTCTTTCAAACCAACCTCCTGAGGACAGACCTGAGGACACAACTTGGCGACTAATACTTTGAATTTTGAGGAAAAGGGAGAAAATGTTGACATAAATCTAAAAGAATTAGACTTAAGCCACTCCAGTAAACGTAAGCTGGGTCTTTGGGAGCCAGACTTCTACGATGGCTGATCACGACTCTTTACATTGTCCCCTTAAATACTGTGGAAAGCATCTCGTCCTGTAAATATCAGCACAGGTTACAGCAGAGCTCACAAGGTCGTTTTAATCCACTGACATACGTGCGCTCAAAAGAAAAGAACATACGAAACAAGAAGACAATCATTTACTCAACGAACACTGAAGTAAAACCGCACATTCAATACTCCTCGGTGATAAATGCTCGCACATGTTACAAACATTAATGTAATGTAAATGAGTAACATAGAAATGCAAAAACAAAAAGACATGATCTATTCATATTGCATTGAATATGGCTCAGATTTTAATTTATTCTTAGACAAATGCTGCAAACACACACACACACACACATGCACGCACACAGGCACGTCAGGAGTACCAGATACACACTATCCAACTGTGAAAAGTTAAAATCTTAGTTTGAAAGAAACATTGCAATGAAAACACTTTAAATCTCCCATTTTTTAAACAGACTCTGGTCTATCGTCCAAAAATGCTTTCAAACGTGAATGGTGGGAATCATGGGTTAGTTTTATTCCCTCCATACTGGGCTAATACTGGTCCCCTCTCACTATCACTTGGTCCGGTCACTGGTTTGATGGTTCAGCGCTAATTTTGTCCACAAGAAGTGTTGGAGTCCTGTATTGTTCTGAAATAAGAGTTCTTTTTTTTTGTTTCAGCTAAGAAATTTCACAAAACGGCTCCCAGAGCAAAACCTTTATCTCCTTTATCTCACCAAGACAAGCAAAATATTAGAAATATGACAAAGAAAACAAGCACATATCCATAAATGTGACAGAGATCAGCACATTTGAGGCATTTCTATGACACAAATGTGATTAATTTTCCATCAGTTAATGAGCTTATAGCTCCTGCAACACATTGTGATTATTGTGTTATTTTTGTACTCTCTGGGATCCCAGAAAGAGCCAAAAAATGCTGCTTTTTGGTATCCACAAGAGATTTTAGCTACTGAAACAACCGGGTGGGGTCACTTATGATGTCATGATTTTCTTGTTGTGGCTTTATTTGTGTTCATCTTAGCCATAATGTTTCTTTCATGTGTATAATGTTCCAATATAACAGACTCTTTCAGCTGCAAGGCTGAGCAGCTTATGTTTGGTCCATACAGCGTACATGCCTTTCTACAGTGTAGTGATTAGAAATTGACATTTGCAGTAAAATCAAAGCTTATAATGCTAAAAAAACAGACATATTTAATTAAAAATCTATTAAATGTTATACAATCCGAATGATAAAGTCATAATTGGTTATAAAAATATCACAGCAGCACATACACAGATATGACTGGAGTCATAAATGATCCCACTCGGTCACTTGTTCCGTGTGTTGTTTGTACTTGGAGAGAAAGCTGTAGTTAAAAGAAGTTTGTGAGAAAACCAGGTGAAAAGTTCAAAGCTTTCACAATTCATCCAGGTTTGATCTTTTTCTATGAATCTTTAACTAGAAGATGTCAAACTGTTTTGAAAAACATGTTTTGAATTTTTGTGGTTTACTGACAGTGCAAATAGAGCTAAATACTCGTAGCTTCTACCAGAACCATCGACTGATTGGCTGAAGATCAGCGAGGAGGTTACATTGCACTGGGTGGCCGCTCTCATTGCAGCCGCTCTCTCGTGAGTGGGTTTTCTCCCCGTAGCCGAGAGATTTGCAGGATGAAGGAGCAAAAACAGTGTGCTGCTTATTTGAAGTGTGTGCATCAGAAGCCTTTCAATAAACAACACTTTTGGACATTTTTTTAGAGATGTTTGCAGACGGTGAAGTCAAACGAACACTGGAAATTTTGGAACGTCCGGGTGAGATTCTCGGTCTTTGTCCAGCTTTTTGCTGCGTCACATATCAGCAGAAATACATTTACACTCGTCTAATATCAGCTTGTGTGATTTTTTTTTTTGTGTGGCTGCCGTGGGGAAAACAAAGTCCCTCCATCATGTTTGCCACAATAAATATTTAAACATGTGAATAACGGTGCTCAATTGCAGCTGTCGCCTCTGTTAGTTTAAAGATCTCTTTGTGAACCTCTCAGACTCCAAGACATGCCAAGACGTTCGAGAAATGGTGCAGTGAAGCAAACATAAAATGAAAATAAATGTTAAAAGTGGACAAGAGCAGAGCCTCATTTTAAAAAACCTTTTAAAAACTCATCTGTACACGTAGCTCTGAATCATTACTTCAGTGGTTCTGTAGAAAATCTGACACATTTAGTTCACTGAGTGTTGCGGGAAGTAATCGGCTGCTTGAAGGAGTCAGAAAGCTCTCTGGAGATGATTTCTGAATAATCTGACGAGCGTTTTGTCATTTTTACGAGTCACGGCGAAGCAACGGCTCTGATAGGATAAGACGTGGAGTCGAGTCGGGACTCGCCAGAAGCCGAAAGCGAAAAACATAACAAGCACTTCAGGACGAGCTCACCCGGGGAGGATATGTTAGTTTTGTTTGTTTTACTTTGTGATGTGTGACTCAGGGGGCAGCACGTGATTGCACACATTAGCGTTGCATAATTTAAAGACACGGGTGTAAGAAAGTTTCGTGAAGGCGTGGAAATCAAACCATGTGACAGATGATGGGAAAATGACTGAAATTTGGGACTAGATGTGACATTGCGTTAGTGCAATGTCTTTGGCACGCAAGTTTTATGGGACAAACAAAAACTTTTACTGTTCCTACAAGCGCTGAAATGACACTTTATACACTTTAAACCACTGCAGAAGCCTCAGGGAGTAAAATATGCATGAATCCCTTATAAGATGAGAAACAGGTGAACTCACAACGTGGGACGGCTGGTCCAATTGCACTTGCATCCTGATAGTCCTACAATCAGTCACTCACTCAATCAGCACAACCAATAAATAGAATATGAATAAATAAATACAAATAAATAGTAGACCAGTAAAATCTCCTCTGCAGTGCTGCCGCGAGCTGAAGCAGTTCATCTCCTCTGGCTCGTCTCCAACTTCTCTGCCCGAAGAGTCGAATCCAAACGTTTTCCTCTCCACATCGAGCGCGCGCAGAGCCCAGAGCACACAGACAGTGTGCGAGCGTGTTCGCGATCACACGGCCGTCTCCAGGTCTTCGTGGCTCGCGGACGACGAGCTCAGGTAGGCGGCGAGCTCAGAGTCTCCATCGGCTTGGTCTGCCGGCGTCTTCCCCTGAAGAAAAGAGACGATTAGAATGGAGCGTGCCTCTCATCCAAAAAGAACGTACAAAAGCAGCAGCATGGATCTGAGGGATGGATTAAAAATGCAAGGTAAGGGGGGCAAGGTCTCTAATCTAGTTAGCATAATGGAGGGCTAATCTGGCCTAAAGAATAAATCCCTGTCTTTAAATGGAACCATGGCATTGATTTACTGAAATGTGACTGAGGAGGACACATATTTAGATGCAACTACACGTCTTTTCAAGGTTCTGAGAAGACGACTTTCCACCTTTTACTGTTTAACCCAGTCTTACGAAAGTCATTTTTAGTAATTCTGCAGAAAGTTTTTAATTGTTAGGATTTTTTAAGGTATTTTTGGTGCTTTAAACAAAATAACTGTAATGTAAAACGCACCTTAAAGGCTCTAAAACTCAGATGCAACCTAAAGAAAGTCAGTGAACGTGAGAAACTAAAGAAGCTTTTAATCTTTAAACATGTTTCCAGGTCACAACTGCCCTGGGGAACTTTGTCTCTTTTATTGCAGCCAGTATCGACTGACTTACCTCTGCTTTGCCTGGAAATATAAATGACAATCACACACTTGCCCTCAGAACAAAGATGATCTGTTTGGTAAAGCCTGTTTTTTATTGCCATACTTCCTGTTGTTTAAGCTTTTGATATCAGCTGCTGCTTGATTTGTTTTTCATAGTGAGAGTGACGCACCCTGGAAGCCACAAAACCTTTCACTGTAAATCATTTGCGTGACGGCCGCTGGTTCGATTCATCAGAACTTACGGGAATCGTATCTGCAGCTGTTTAAACATCTGTTTACCTGGAAGTTGGTCTTCTCTAGCGACGCCCCGGCCTCGACCAGTAGTCGACACACTGCGTGCTGCTTCCCTGATGCTGCTTTGTGCAATGCAGTGTCACCTCTACACACACACACACACACACACACACACACACACACACACACTGGTAAGTGACATTCAAAGTAACATCACTGTGGTCAGACTGTGCTATACCACGCTATAGTTAGGAAACCACACACTACACTACAGGATTGTGTTGTCTGCATTCAGGTTCTCACACAATCACTGCATGTGAATTTTAAACAAATAAAAAATATACATGAATGTTAAATCTTCCTTCAGAGGAAATGAAACAGAACGTACCTCTCTGTGTCCGTTAAATCCAGAAGAACCTTCGAGCCTGAGGAGGGAGGAGGGACAGAGGAAGAGTGAGCAGTGATCTGAATGTGCAAATGCTGTTAAATAAGCCAGAAGATCCAAATCCTCTTTAGTCCATGTTTTCCAAAAAGAATTTCAGATTTCGATTTGTCTGCCCTCAAAACAGTTTTCCACTTTGCCTCAGACGGTGGTGTTTCTGGATCATGTTCACATCCAGTATTTATTTTTGGCCTTTTGCGCACAGAGATTTCTCCAGATTTTTTTAAACTTCTGATGATACTTCGTATTGTAGATGATGTGATATTCGACATCTTTGTAATTTTACATTCGCGAACATGATTTTCAAATTGTTCCACAATTTCTACATGCAGGTCTTGTGCAGAGGTTCAACCAATCTGCACCTCATTACTCTCTGAGATGCTCTTTTTTTACCCAATCATCACGTTATTGATGTTCCTCCACTCGTTTCTTTTTCATCCCACTTACTTTTCCAGCTTTTTGTTGCCCTCTGGAACAAACTCCCAGAAGGCCTCAGATCAGCTGAAACACTGAGTTTATTTACAGTGGCTTGCAAAAGTATTCGGCCCCCTTGAACTTTCCCACATTTTGTCACACTACAGCCACAAACATGAATCAATTTTATTGGAATTCCACATGAAAGACCAATACAAAGTGGTGTACAAGTGAGAAGTGGAACGAAAATCATACATGATTCCAAACATTTTTTACAAATAAATAACTGCAAAGTGGGGTGTGCGTAATTATTCACCCCCCTTTGGTCTGAGTGCAGTCAGTTGACCATAGACATTGCCTGATGAGTGCTAAATAGACTAAATAGACTAAATAAGTGGACCAGTGTGTAATCTAATGTCAGTACAAATACAGCTGCTC
>VUQG01001735.1:182413-194443 GCA_015106755.1 Etia nguti | reverse complement strand
TAGTTAATGTGCCATATCATAAAGCTCAAATCATCTCAAACTGACTTCTTGAACATAACAAAGAGTTCATGTAAGCCTACTCAAATGGCCTCCACAGTCACCAGATCTGATTCCATCATGCATCATGGATCTGCAGCAACTGTGTGGCGCTATCGTGTCAATATGGACAGAAATCCCTGAGCATAGTTTCCAGCACTTTGTTGAACCTGTGCCATGAAGGATTAAGGCAGTTCTGAAGGTAAATGACCTGTTCTTACACAGCACTTTCTACTCTAACTCAGCACTCAAAGCAATTTTTGCTACAAGCTTCATTCACCCAATCACACACATTCAAACAAGCACCTTGTCTAACATTTTCACACATAAATGCATAGAGGAAAACTCGGGGACCACTATCTTGCCCAAGGAAACTTTAATATACAGATTGGAGTAGCTGGGGATTGAAACCTGTGACTTTCCAGTTGGTATATGACCAGCTCCACAGCCAAGGCTGACAGTCAACGGTGAGAAACAACAGAAAGGGGATCTAACCCAGTCCTAGCAATGTGCACTTTATTGATTTGCTTTTATTCTTTTTGTTTTATACAATATTTTGGTTTTTTTTTTTTTAGCACAAGCGTTACTTTTAATTATTTCTTTTCACTACATTTGTTTTATGTTGTTATCAGCTTGTCAGTCCTTACAAAAACCATTTGACATTCACTGATCTGCATGAGAGGTACAACAAGTAACTGATAAGTAACAGATGCCAGTAGAAGATTTAAGGAAGCTTACCTGAGGAACTTGTTGAGGTCCCCATGTTTCATATATTCAAACACCATGATTAGTGGGTCGCTCTCTACGCACACTCCATAGAAGGTGACGATGTGCTCATGCTGCAGGTTGGTGAGGAGCTCAGCCTCTCTGTAGAAGTCTGCTCTGCCGCTCTCGCTGGCCTCTTTCAGTGTCTGAAACAAGACAGGGACAAAGACAAGACGCAAACGGTGAGAAGCATTATCTGCAGGAACGTACATCTAATCACTAGGATTTACTGACTGACTGTCAAGCTCATTGATTGTTTGATCTGCACCTTGACTGCCACGTGGATCTTCTCCTGGTCTGGTGTCAGGTTGTAGCATTCAGCGAGAAAGACCTTCCCAAAGGCTCCTTCTCCCAGCTCCCGCTTCAGCACAATGTTGTGTCGCTTGATGTGCTGGACAACTTTAATGCAGAAGAAGTCAAATCACCCTCAAGGTTATGTGCACACTGGGAATTTAAGTGGACATTTTTGGTGCATACAGAACATTTGTCTTCACTAATCTCACAACAGACAAGCTCGTGTCTTCAGATTGCATAATTTATGTGATGACAATTCAAAAACTGAAAGATATTTAAATTAATATGACAGAAAACATATATATTTAGCAAATTGCATATTTTAAAAAAGGACTTAAATACTTATCTAAACTATCTATTTTGACAGTTCAATAGTATGTGTAGATTCATAAAGTACAAAATAAAAAACTGCTGAGTTAAGCCTTTTGTCCGAGTTTGTGTTCCTGCACATCTCCTGTGGTCCAACTATCCAGCCGGTCTAAGGAACAGGAGTCACTATCACAGTGCAGCAGGATGCCAAAAATAAATATGGCGCCTAGCAGCGATCCCTGCATGGATTTATCAGAAAAGGCCCAGGTTACCCGGCGTTTGTCGACCGAGGCAGTAACTCACACGTGTTGGATTTCAGCATGCTGCTGGAGTTACGGAAGTACTGGGGGTTCTCGATGACAGGAATCTTTGTCATTCCAATGATCACTGCGTCTGGACCCATCTCTGAGGATGACGGGGTGTTGTTGCCATTGGAGACGTGATGGAGAGGGCTGGCAGAATCGTCGTCATTACTGATAACTGAGGAGGAGCCTAGAGAGCCACAGAGGAGGTGGAGAAGGAGGAGAAGAGAAAGACAATGCAAAGAAGAAGAAGAAGAAGAAGTGTAAAGCTGTTAGTCATAAAGGAAGGGGAGTAAAAGCAGAGTTGCAGAGTGAAAAGAGATTGACAGAGGGACTACAGGTTACATATAGTATGTCAGATTACAGATTATAGGCAGGTTTCCTGAACAATGTAAAAGGATGAGCTCAGGCCAAAGCAGAGCTCACTAATTCCTGTAGTAATTTCCATATTCACACAGTAGGAAGAGCACAGGGCCAACGCTACTGCTTACTTTCAAACCCCTGAGATGTCATTTATAAAAGGTACATAATAACTAGATTCATATTTTATGATATAGGTGTAAGGAGATATTAGGACATTCTAATCTTTCATTAACATTAAGTGTGAAAAAATGCTTAATAACACACTGAATGGTTTCTGTCTATGTGTTATACACTGTTATTGAGGGTTCACAAGCTGTTTATACATCAGATATGAATAATAACAAGATGTTGAAATTGCTGAAAAAAGTCATACTAAATAGTTAGAATTATTTTTAAAGGGTTTCAGATTATGCACCACGCTGCTTAGCACAAAGACTGGAAACTGTGGCTGCATGGCACCAGATTTTACTGGATAGTTAGCTGCACGCCGTAACGTCATTTCAGTGGTGATAAGTACAAAAAAATAATAAACAAGCGAGGAAAAGGAAATTCAACAAATGTAAAAGCAAAAAAAAAAGAACAAACAAAGTGTACTAGAACAAACACACGAAATCTGATAAATTATTCAAATCTGAAATCTGGTATAGCAAATCTGTTTGATTATGATGAGAGAAAACTAAAACCGTGAAAGAATAGCATCATGAGATAACAGATGATCAGAGCTAATGGTAGTAAGATATAAATAAATATATAAATATATGATATAAATAAATACATACATGAAAAAAAGAGTTTGCAGTCAGTATATGGAGGGAGACTGGGAGGGTTAGGATGATTACAGTTAAGACATGCATGCAACCTTTTAGTTGCATACATCTTAACTGACATTAGGTGACAGAATTGAATTAAAATGTTTTTCTTGCCTGCATAATTGTTTATTTGGTTATATCATTTGGTCCACAAGTAGTCAGATGATGACACTTTTTTGTAATTTTGCCTCTGTACAGCACCAAAGTGGAAATCAAATAATTGCTATGTGATTAAAGTGCAGACTTTCAGCTTTAATTCGATGGGTTTGTAAAAAAAAAAAAGCATCACTTTAACTGTTTAGTTAAAGTCTACTTCGGGAATTACAGAATTACAGATAGTCCTCCCAGTTTCAGTGGCTCAAAAGTAATTGGACAATAGCAGTTTCATAGGCATTTGATGTCTGTTCCCTTATTATTATTTTGTGATAAATGAAGGAGATAAGACATCTGGAGTGGATGCATTTAGTAGCTGTTCACTAGAACTCTGAATATGAAGTCCCAAGAGATGTCTATTCAAGCGAAAGAGGCTATCATTAGCCAACTCAGCAATCTGGTGCATTCTTAAAAGGAAGGAATTCACTGGCCAGCAACACCAAAAAGCCCTGGAAGACCACAGAAGATGACTAAAGTGGATCGTTTCAAAGTTATTTCCTTTGTTTAAAAAAACTCCTTCACAAATTCTAACCAAGTCAAAAACACTCTTGGGGAGGTGAACGCTTCATTGCAAAAAATTTTCCATCAAGAGAAGGCTTCATGAATGGAAATCCAGTGGTTTTACAACAAGGTGCAAACCACTGGTTACACTCAAGAACAGGAAGGCCAAATTAAACTTTGACAGAGAACATCTAAAATAAAAACTTCTGGAAAAAAAGTTTTGGATACATGAAAACAAGTCAAAGCATACTGCTTTTTCTATCAAACATAGTACAGATAATGTTATCGCATGGGCAAGTATGGCCGCCAGTGCAACTGACTCACTGGTGTTTAGTCATGATGAGACTGCTGATAGAGGCAGCAGGATGAATTGTGATTTGTACAGGGCTGTACTCTCTGCTCAAATTCGGACAAATGCTGCAAAACTGATCAAGTGCAAAGTGCAAATGGATAATGACCTAAAGGATAGCGCAAAAGAAACCTAAGAGTTTCTCAAGGCAAAGAAATCAGATATCCTATAATGGCTGAGTGAGTCATCTGATCTCAACCCAATAGAGCATGCTTTCTAGTTACTGAAGACAAATCTGAACGCAGAGAGACCCTCAAACAAGCAGCAACTGAAAGTGGCTCCATTAAAAGCCCAGCGGAGCATCACAAGGGAGGAAACACAGGATTTGGTTACATCCATGGGTTCTAGACTTCAGGCAGTCTGACTACAAAGCATTAAAAACAATCCTTATAGTTATCTTAGTTTGTTCAGTTCATTTTGAGCTTCTAAAAATTGGAGACTCTATATAGTTTAATACTTTATTAGAAGGCGCTGGATTACAGCTGAAATGTTGCACTTCAATTGCATAATGTTTGATTTAAAATCCAATGTGGTGGTTTAAATAGGCAACACTACAAAGGAAACAAAAAACTACCAAATAGTTATGGACCTAACTGCATTTCAGAGGAAAGCAGCTGATGTTAAAACATGTGTTCTAGTGTCTATTATATGTTTTTAAAGGGACCTTTAAGGCATCTTTCTATACATATATATTCAGATAAAAGGTGTATTGTGCCACTGACATATTGAAAAGTTGTTTCTGTGTTTCAGCAAATGTCAAGGTGACCAATAAGGGGTTTCTTGTATTTCAGGGGTAGTTCAACTCCAAGCAGACTGGAGTGGACTGTCTGCGACCTGGAGCTGAGGATAACGTTTGCGTGATGTTTATTTGCAGTGATGGCCAAGGTTTCCAGGGTAAACTCCCGGTTGTAGCTTCACTTCTATCAAACACACGTGATATTGGCTAACTCAGGGTAAGGAAGCACAAATGTGCATATCTTGAATTATCAGCTTAGTTGATTTTTTTAGAAAATGTTTGCACCTTTAATGCCAAACTTGGAGTTTCTTCCGTATTTCAGTATGATCACCATCAGAACACAACCGATCAGGGCAACGCCAGCAATTCCCACAACAACATACACCTGGGAAGGAAAAAACTAAGATGGAGTCATGAGGCGATAACAGGAGGTGCTTTTTTAAAAACAAAAAAGAATTGAAATAAACAAGAAAATATATATATTGTGTATTTTAAGGGTTTACAACAAGTCAAGAGGTAGGTACCACTGCTTTAGATGGAGCAGGCTGATTAGGATCACTTACAGCAACACTGTCATCCAGTGGAGGGAGTGGAGTATCTGAAAAAAAAAACATGGGTCTGAACATTTTAAACCAATAACATCTAGTGAGTGAAAGCATGCCAAAATGCTGACTGTTTAGGTTCATGCGAATCTGGGAGTTGAAACACCCACCGTCTGGGCAGAAGACGAAGGCACAGGCAACGGCAGGAAAGAGACAGGAACATTATCAGAGTTCATTTTAAATTTGCACTCAATCATCATCATGCTAACAAGTACAAAGATTGTCCGGATAAGCCAAATCAATACTTACAATAGTCAATGTCATCTGTAGAAAAGAAAAGAAATGAAAAAAGCACGTCAGCAACCATAATAAATAGAAACAAGGTGCAACTTCAATAAACTGACTCGTGTGAAAAGTAAGGAAATACTGACCCGTATGGTTGATGTTAGGCGGGTGGAGAAACTGGGCAGAGATGTTCTTCTCATCCCTGCCATACTTATTCTCTGCGACCAGCTTGTACTCTCCGTTGTGAATGTGGGTGGGGTTGACCAGCTGTAGGCAGCCGTGTTGCTGGTTCTCTGTGGTCGCGTGGATCATGGTGCGGATGTAGTCCTGTTCCTGGAGAGGCTTGTTATTGTGGTACCACCTTAGCTCCGGCTTGGGGTTCCCCGTTACTGTGAAGGGGATGCACCAGTGGTGGTCCCGCTCTGGAGACAGGAGTGTCAGGATGGTGGGGGCAACTGACACAGAGGCAACAGTAGAGGAAGAGTAATCACAAGATGATAGGAAATAAACACAAGGAGGGAAGCCAATAGGTAAAACAACATCCAAGGGATTTTGAGTAAGTGACAAAAAGTATGGGAAGGGAAGAGGGACTGATCACACAACATCTGAGTACTGACAAGAGGAAAACACGGAGAAAGAGGAGGAGGGTGGAACTAAACAAGCAGAGGTGTATGGCAAGGCATGAGGAGCTTCACAGGAGGAAGAGTTATGGACAGGAAACATGGAGAGTCAATAAGGTTTGCCAAGAGACACTAATGATAACAAAATGAGGAGCCTTCTGCTTCCAGTGGAAAAACAACGTCTCGAAGAAGGCATTTAAAAGTTCATCACATTAAATTACACAAATTAAACTTAGCAACGCAAATATAATTTCTAGAGATGTGCGCCATGGTTAAAGTCCTTACAAAGAATATTGAGCTGAAGGCTGGCCTCGGTCTGACCGACCATGTTCTCGGCACTGCATACGATTGCCCTGCCATTATCATCAGGAGACAGGCCTGACAGGGTGAGGATGCTCTCTGTATCCATAGGCTCAATCTGTAAACACATTTTTTTTTTTTTGCATTATGTTTCCTGTATACAGAAAATTGTCTTGATCTTGTGTAACCGCACAGACACCACAGTAGTTAGCAAAGTAGCCGGGGAGTTTTAAAGAGTTACTTAAAAGTTCAAGTACCTAAAAGGAATGAAGACACTTATACTGGATAAAGATAAACATTTGAAATTCTATAAACAAATGCTGAAAAATATTATGGACCAGTACTTAGCAAACTAAAATCAATGTGAGATGATAATTGAACTAGTAGCTAGAAGTGGCTAACAGCTAGCTAAAAGAAGTACATAGAACATATGAACAGCAAAGTAAGTAAAAGCAGTTGATACACATTTTAAATAGCGCAAGGTAGAAATACAGTGTAAATTAGCTAAAAGTGGCTAATAAATTAAAATTAAAAAAAGAATAATTGTTATTAGAAAAATCTGATGTAAGAATAGCAAAACAATTAGCTAAAAGTATCAGCTAAAATATTTACAAGCACTCAATAAAGAGGTGAATACAGACTTAATCAGAAACAAGCCAGTTCAACAGTATTAATATCCAATTTTATATATTTAAAATTATTATTAAAATTGTCCTGTTTGTTGGAAATACTGTTCACGTGGATAAAGATAAATTCAATATACACATTTAAAAACAGCAGGCCACTTAAAATTTTCAATGCCCATGTTTGTAATAATCAAGGAATATGATGTGTTTTGAAACACTGAAGCACTAAAGAACATAAGCTAATTAAGTTTGGCAACCAGGCTTTTTAGTGAGTTAGAAAGTGGCATTTAATTAAGTTGTTTTAATAATAATAAATAAATAATAAATAAATTAAATGTCATTATTTTATACTAATATAACAACAATTTACATGTTATTTTAGATAACTTTTTAAAAGTATAAAATATCACCAAAGTAAAGCTCTTCGAGACTCCACAAAGGCAGAGCCGTGCTAAAGGTTTAAAAATGAAAACAGAAAGGTGGATCACCTTACCTCATAGTGGGTCCAGAGCTCATCAAGGTTCCACACAATCTCGGGAGCAGGGGAGCCTGAGGCACTGCAAATAGCTTTGACATTACTCCCCTCCATCTGAGTCACATTTCTGGGGGTGACCTCTACTGTGGGAACCACTGTGAGAAAACATGCAAACCATAAAAGTAAAAGAAAATTCGATCAGATTGTTTTCCGTTAAACTTTCTTTCTGTCTTTGTTTCAGTCCCTTACTGTGCATCCACTCATTCAAACATTCGATATCAATCAGTCTACTCAGAATTGCTTATTACGACATGGGTTTACTTTACCACAGTCTGGCGCCGTGAAGGTAGCAAAGTCCTTCGCCACTCCTCTGTCATCTGTGCATATCAGCTCTGGACTGTCTGTTTCTTCCTGGAGTCTTAGCTTGATCCACAAGTTCTCGCAAACACAATCCAGAGGATTCCCAGACAGAAGCAGCCTAGGAAGAAAATAGAGTACATGAGACACTACATAGAAAAGAAGTAGATACACTGATGGCTTTTGTGCGTATGCGTCACTTACGGATATGTAATGTTGAAGTTCTGAAATGTTCTCCATGACAGTGTTGACAAGTTATTGTCTCTGAGATTTCTGAAAGGAGAGAAAAAACCAACCAAACAGCAAATATTCAACTAAGCCATCTTACGTGTGTAATAATGGAATAACTGAAGAGGCTCTGTAAAATTCTTCTTACACATATTGAAGTCTTGTATTGTTAAAAAACGCATCTGGTGATATAGATGTCAGTCTTGTCTTTGTGACCGTTCTGTTGGAAGTTAAATTGTAGTTACTTGAACTTACTTTAACTCCACTTTGAACCATAAGAAAAACAAAAAAACACTGAATGTTCTACTTACAGGTTTCTCAGGTTTATGTAGTGCCTCAGACTGCTGTCACTCAAGTCAAACAGCCTGTTCTGATTAGCAATGTATCTGTGGAAAAACAAAACAAAAGGGAAAACTTGGTATGGTGCAGGTTTTTAGTCAAACTATTCACACAAATAATGTCAAATATTGAGTCAAAAGTGTGATTTACACTGGACTTGAGATACAGGTCCTAATTAACTCAACAAAAACTCAAGTGTTAAATTGGGAAATGTGTGTATTTTATAAAACTAATAATTTTTTTTTTAATAAAACAAATTTTCAGTTGACACATCGTTGTTTTGTAAGT
Organism: Etia nguti; assembly: GCA_015106755.1. Taxonomy (NCBI): domain Eukaryota; kingdom Metazoa; phylum Chordata; class Actinopteri; order Cichliformes; family Cichlidae; genus Etia; species Etia nguti. Next base: position 185,766 of record VUQG01001735.1, on the reverse strand, counting down.
CAGCAAGGTAAAATTGTACAGCTCCCAAGTTAAGCTAGCTATTTTACTCAAGGAGTCTTGTCTCTAGTGCAATTGTAAGTATAACATTAATACAACAGTGTGTACTGATGGTGTGAAGTGACATGTAGTCATTTTCCTTGTTTACCAAAAACAATGTTTTTTTTGTTTTTTTAAAACAACTTTGTGGACTAATAACTATAATAAACTGTTTTTGTTTTCATAAAATAGCACCTCTAAGAAAAAAAGCTTAACGTGGGGGCTATGGCTGGATTATGTGACCAATAATAATAATAATAATAATAATAATAATAATAATAATAATTTGTAGGGAAATTAGCTCTATCAGAATGAATGAATTGGACTTATTAACTCTAACCAGGTAAAACACTGTCCAGAGACAGTCTAACAGCTTAATCTGGGTCCTGAGCCATGGTCAGACTGGGTGTGTCAGTATTTGGCTGGAGTTGATAAGCAGGAGACCTTACAGCTGCTGATATATAAGGAAACTCAAAGTTGCGGACAGAACGATGGTGCTCTTATATGTGAAGTTTTGGAATCAAATTCAAAGTTGCAACTGAGCAATCGCGGATGTGTCTACGTGCACAATGAAAAGTTATTTTTATTTATGCTGAAGCATGTAATTGTATTTTGGAGTAAGCAGGTTTCTGTCTGGAAAGGATGAATGTCTGTGAGATTTAGGGCCGAGAAAGAGAAACACCATTATGTTTCTTTGCTCTGCAGCGAGATTTAACTAAGTTTTGTGATTCGAGGAAAGTTTTTTTTTAAAAAGGTTTGTAGTTTTTCCTTTGTCTAGTCCTTTGCTAATGTAAAGCTTCGTCACATGTCCAGGCTGTTAAATTAATTATCATGCCAGAAGATGGCTTTTTTCCAGCGTTTGGGAGGTTTAGTTATCCGGACAGTGCCTATGCTGAGAGGTTTCAGTTTAGGTGAGAAGGTGCTTTCAGACATTGATATCCTTAGGGGTCTGATTTTTTTCCATATCTAAATTTTTAGTAATTTTTTTTTTTATAACTAAGATCCATGTTGGGAACAGTAGGTCCTCGTGGTGAAACAGTGAACTTACCCATCTCACTGTTCCTAAATCTGCTTCTGGTAAGAGGCACTACTACGGTCCACCTCTTGTCTCTCTATGGTCATAAAATGCCTACTTTCATGTCTTCTGGGTTTTGTGCTCTGCTTCAACAGCGTAATTCTGGGAGACTGAGAGAGTGGTGGTATTTTTGTTTTATAGATTTTCTTCTGGACTCTGCTTGTGAATTCCTACACAGCACTAACGCAAGATTTAAAATATCTAACAAACTAGAGACTTTTGGAAAACACAGTCACAACTTGAAATAGCTTTTCTGAATTTGTAGCAAGCAACTACATATTTTATGGAGTTTTTAAGGGCTTGATTGTAGAATGAGAAACATTTATGAATTATTTTCAGGTGGAATGATTGTCCTGTTTTAACTGCTATTTCATTAAAGCTTCAAATGATCTGAAAAAACAACAACAACAACAACTTGTGTTGTGAGTGTTGCTAACTACTGATGGGTTTGAGACTGACTGCTGGTTGCTTCATGTGTCAGTAGGAAACATTTTGTTTACATGAGGGTTGGAGGGTGCTGTAAAATTACAAAATGTATCTAAAGAGGCAGCGCTACCTTAGAAGTGATGCCTTAAAGTATCACTAACAGGAATTTTTAAATTCATGGTTCATTTTCAGAAGATGCCCGGCCTGATGTCCTTCGCATATGTTGTACACACTGCCTTAAAAAATCTGGAACAACTGCATTCTTCACAAAGTGAAGAACATAAAAAAACATATAGGCAACTGAAAGACTTTTCTTTTTATTTGCAAAGTAAAAACGCGAATAAACACGTTGACCCCAAGTAAACTACATTCACGGTGAGCTGATGTGACGCCTATTCAGCCTGCCTCCGAAAACTCACTCAGTCTCCCCTTTGCTCCGCTGGGTGCCATGCAGTGGTGTACTTGTGCGGAGTTGTAGCAGGTACGCTTCAGCACAGACCTACACACTGACGCAGATGAGGCTCTACACAACTGTGGGTAGCCTATTGGCAGCTGTATACAACTGATGCGATCTCATGTGTAATGTGCCAACAACATGAAGTATTCAGGCTGCTTCACACCGCCGCCCAAAAACCGAGTGAGCACCTCGGAGGCTCCGTTAGGCCTGAAAATTTACTCCACCACTACCACTGGAGCTGTTTTGTAAAGGAAAACACCGACTAATCCAAATAAGCCTGACGCACAACCTCGCCACCATAACGCGCTCGCGCACGCGAGCAACTGCCTCTGTCTCACACACACACATGCGCGCGCGCGTAAAAGCACACGCACGCACACATATACGAGGCTACATGATCTGACATTGGTTATAAGAATAAAATTAATTCTGTGTCGGGAAAAGCGCAGAACATGGATCTCTACTGATGCTTAATCCACAAGGAGATTCCAGACCTCCATTAATAACGCTGTTGATCTTATGCTCACCCTTATTGTTTTTATAATTATTTTTATTATTATTAATATTATTATTAACATGCCAGCCCCATCTATTTGATATTCCGGCGACCTACAGATTCCAGGGGAGCTCTTTACGCATTGCTTCCTAATGAGTTAATAAGCTGTCAGTGCGATCGTTTTCATACACTTACATCTCAGTGATGTTTTCCATGTCATCTAACGTGAGGACAGGGAAATCCTCGATCCCTGGTACAGAATCAATACAAACAATTCTTGAGATGCTGCAAGTGCAGGATGCGGGGCAAGCATCGCTAAATCTCCACAGCCCCATCAAAACCAAAAACAATCCGACACGAGCCATGCCATATTCCCCCGCGCTGGAGTCCATCGCAGGTCCAATGGTATCCCACGAATCCCCCAAACAGAATCAGCTCAAATTGAATTATTAAGATTTCCTCCCTCGCCGCCTTTTTTTTCGGCCAAGTTAATCCTTTCGACTCCGCAGGGGGAGAAAAAAAAAGACTACGCTGTCGGCGAGGAATGCGCAGAGCTCACGGTTTAATATCAAGATGCCATGGACTGGCCTTCTCGTCTCCGCAGAGCTGGTATCACACTACTGCATATCGATGCCGTGAAGCAAGGTGTCAAGTGGTCCGTCCTGGTGCTGCCGCCGCTGCTGCCTCACTCCCCTATCGGGGGCCACAGGACTGCTCGCCACTGCCTTGTAAAACAAATATGAGGTGTTCCAGATGTTTAGAGATCAATAGGCAGGGCCCCCACGAGCGGTTTGTCGTGTGTGTGTATGTGTGTGTGTATGTGTGTGTGGTGATGGGGGGGGGGGGGGGGGGGGCGGGCCGCG